>OY747711.1:27826413-28128913 GCA_963556495.2 Valencia hispanica
GTATTATTAGACAGAGGAATAACCGATAGTTTGCTGGCTGCTGTTGTCAGTCATAAGTGAAACCATAGCACGGGGAAGTATTAAATCCTGTATAATTATGTGTGGCTTTTTACACTGTGCGACTCTGTATGAAAAGTTATATTAGCTCTGTTGAGCAATCGCAGGTGTTTGGTGTAACAAAACCAAAGGCAAGATCATGTCATCTTAATTTCTACTCTTTGGCTTGGAAGGAAGTTGGTTTAGAAGCATGCTTGGCGACATTTTATCTTCTGCTTTGAGTTTATGTGGGAGCCTCGTCAAAGGCAAGCCAATTTTATATGATTAGGGGATAAAGTAAAAACAGCAATAAAGCATAAAAAAACACACAGAGCATGTGACACATTCTCAAAAGCAGACAGGAATTTAGGATAAAGTAAAAACAGCAATAAAGCATGAAGCACTCACAAAACATATGATACATAAAAACATTACTCAAAGGCAGCTCTAAACAGATGGGTTTTTAGCCGTGATTTAAAAGAACTCAGTGTTTGAGCAGCTTTGCAGTTGTCTGGAAGTTTGTTCCAGATTAGAGGAGCATAGAAATTGAAAGCTACTTCTCCATGTTTGGTTTTAATTCTAGGGATGTTGAGTAGACTGGAATTCGAGGACTGGAGTGGTCTGGGGGGTTGGTATACTGGAAGTAGGTCTTCAACATACTTTGGCGCTAGGCCATTCAATGATTTATAAACTAGTAGTAAAACTAATAGTAAAAGTATTTTGAAGTCTGTTATCTGCCAGTGTAAGGACTTTCGAACTGGGGTGATGTGCTCTACTTTCCTGGTTCTAGTGAGGACACGAGTAGGGATGGGTATCGTTAAGGATTTATCGATACTACTACTCTTAACGATACTCCTTATCGATCCGGTACTTTATCGGTATCCTTATCTGTACTTTTTTTTTGAAAGACTAAAACAAAAGGGGAAAAACACAAATAATGAACTGTAGTTTAAGAAAAAAAAATTTAACTTAGATATGAAGGAGGCTGTTGTTCAAAAATATCCAGCATTTATTAATTGTAAGAATAAAATAGCAGGTTAACTGTAGTTTAAGAAAAAATGTTTTTAACTTAGAAAGAAGGAAGCTGTTGTTCAACAATATCCAGCATTTATTAATTGTAAGAATAAAATAGCAGGTTAACTGCAGTTTAAGAATTTGTTTAAACTTAGATCAGAAGGAAGCTGTTGTTCAAAATATCTAGTATTTATTAATTGTAAGAATGAAATGGCAAACTTATGTCCATGCTTTATGTGTTTTCTTTGCATACAAACATACATACCTGTTGTATCTGATTCAGGGGTTGTTGTTGCTGCAGCACTCAGGCGTGCATCTTTCAGTTTGTAGTTGGAGTGTTTTGGCAAGGTGTTTGGTCAAATTACTTGTGTTCCCGCCTTTGCAAGCAAAGCTTTTATTACATATGTGACAGCGTGCATTGTCTGTCCTATTTTCGTAAAATGAAGCCAAATTTTTGATCTTTTCGTTCGCTCTGCCATCGTATCTGTAAGGCGAACACACACATGAGCGCGCAGCAGTCGCCACTCCGTCCCCGCAGCGCGTGTGCTTGTTAAGGAGGAGTGGGCTGCAATACAGTGTTTGGCTTGTGTTTAAATCTGCCGCAAAACATGAATACGACCTTAATTTTACCGTTAAGAGGAAGATAAGGCTGAAGCTTATCAGTGTGGGTGGACCTTCAGAATCAGCCCTGGGGCCAATTTAATACTGGGTTGCGGTACCCATCCTTAGACACGAGCAGCAGCATTCTTCAGCTGCAGCTGTCTAATTGACTTTTTAGGCAGACCTTTGAGGACGCTGTTGCAGTAATCAATCCGACTAAAGATAAACCCATGGATGAGTTTTTCGAGGTCCTGTTGCGACATCAGTACTTTAATCCTATAAATGTTCACTTTATTTACTGAAGCTGTGTGCTGACTCTTGATCAATGCTCTTTAGGTCCAAATATAATTACTTCTGTTTGTTTCTGTTCAGCTGGAGAAAGTTATGGCACATCCATCCATTGATTTGCTCGATGCATTTATTTAGGGTTTGGATGGGTTCAAAGTCACCTGGTGACATTGTAATGTAGAGCTGAGTATCATATGCATAGTTATGGTAGCTAATCTTATAGTTTGTTTGTTTGTAGTTTTTTATAATCTGGGCTAGTGGGAGCATGTAGATATTAAATAAGAGGGGCCCAGGATGGAGCCCTGGGGCACCCCATATTTCTATTAGTTCTGATGAAAAGTTTCCTATTGAAACAAAGAAGTCCCTGTTCTTTAGGTAAGACTCAAACCAGCCAAGTACTGTACCAGAGAGGCCAACTCAGGTCTCCAGTTGTTCTAATAGTACATCATGATCAACAGAGTCTAAATGCTGCGCTAGGGTCCAAAACTACCAGCCCTGTGGTTTTACCACAGTCTGTATTTATGCGGATGTCAATGAAAACTGTGACGTCAAAAACCTCTTCATTGTGTTAGCAGTGCCCAAGCACTGCTTTTTTATCCATTCATACCGTGCCCCCACTGCAATGACTCCAAAATAAAAAAAATCCAGATTCAGTTTTCTAATTTCATGCTTTGCAAGTAAACATCTTCTAAACACTATCTATAAGGCTAACATATACACTTTCAGCAGCATACCAGTTTCATTTGGGGCATTTAAAGGTTTTTAATAATGTCTTAAAATTCAGTTAATTCTTTTTTATGGGTCTAACTTTGTCTTCAGAGCACATAAGCAAAAATATAACAAGAACTTCAACAAAAAAGATGATCGACAACCCAGGTTTATCTTTCCCCTCACGCTGTAATGAGGATGGTAGGAGAGGTAAACAAAATCTTGAAAGCTGGTTGTTAGAAAACAGCAGCAGTTTTGTCTTTGTGAAAGTGTGCTATTTCAATAAGTATATTTTAAGGCTTTTCTTTAACAGGGGCACCATGAAGGACACTGTATATGACAATAAAGCAGACTGTTAAAAAAAATGCTGTTTGGCTTAAAAATTACGTCAAGCATTGAAGAACTAAATTCACTAAACATTGGAAGAGGAGAGTTAAGGGCAATATTGATTCCTGTGTTGATAGTCCTTTCAGTCTGCAGTGCAGGTAGGCACACAGCTGAGTCACTGTATGTGTCCAAGGCAGGCAGCATGAGAGTGCACAGTGCAGTTCACTCTGCTGATGCCGTGACACCAGCTTTCCTCTGAGTAAGCCACATCTGTCTGGGTAAAAAACACCAAAGGCCATGGGCAACAGTTAAAAGCAAGTTTCTATTTTGCGCTAATGCAGTGTGACTGCTCTAGGAAATGGAACACTATTGCAAATGTATTAAAATTCGCAGAAGCATTAGTTTACAATGCAGTGCAACAGTATTTGTATCAATTGAACATATCACATATTGTCATGTTATAAACAAAAGATTTCATGTCTTTAAGTGAAATTGTATGTGCTACTTTCCATAATATGTATCAATTATGGCCAATTAATCATTGTGGAGGGACTTAAACATCCATACTGACAACCCCCAGGATAAACTAGCTAAAACATTAAGTGACACTCTTCACAACTTCAGCCTGACCCAGCATGTCAAACAATCAACACACAATAGAGGACACACTCTGGACTTAATTATTTGCAAAGGTTTAAATATATCTGACATCTCGGTAATTGATATTGCGCCATCTGATCATTTAATAATATCTAGCCACAGTGAGAAAACTGTAAAAAAGCTTTTTCTAGGGGACAGTTCAGTTAAAACCTTAAAACATATTTACACTTCCACCACATCCCCCTCATCTCCCAATTCCAAATCAGTAAACAAGCTGGTAGATAATTCCCTTATGAAAAGTTCAGACATCATTGATTCCATTGCTCCAACTAAAGTGAAGGTAGTCTCAGGTAAAAAGAAGTCTCCATCACTGGTACATAGTGGAAAAAGGGAGTGTCGACGAGCTGAGAGAAAATGGCGGAAAACTCGACTCCAGGTTCACTGTGAGATCTACAAAGAGAGACTGAACAGATATCAGTTAACTTTAAAAGATCCTAGGGAAACTTCCATCCATCCATCCATTATCTATACCCGTCCATCCTAATGCAGGGTTGCGGGGGGCTGGTGCTTATCTCCAGCGGTCAAGGGGCGAGAGGCGGGGTACACCCTGGACAGGTCGCCAGTCCATCGCAGGCTAGGAAAACTTTCTTCTCTGAAATCATTAACAGAAACATTAATAATGCACGGACTCTGTTTGCAACAGTGGAAAGACTAACTAATCCTCCATTGACAGTAGCCCCTGAACTAAACTCGACCACGGCCTGCAATGAATTTGCCTGCTTTGTTACTGAAAGGATTTTAACAGAGGGTCGGCCTGTACCGCAGCAACGAGCCGACAACCAATGTTAAACCCAATTAACACCAATGTAAAAAAAATGTCAGAATTCCATGAATTAAACCAAAAAAACCTAGAAGAAATCATTAACTAATTAATCCCCTCCTGGGGGGGGGCGGTGTGTCGGTCGGCCGATGCGCTGGGCCGATATCTTCCTTTGGTTGGTTGGGGCACCTCTTTTAGAGGTCCCAGGTTTGGGATTGTTGGGTGGTGCCTGCTCGGTGGCTCGGCGGGATGCGGATCCGGCGTCTCTGCTCGTTTGATCACCTGTTCTGTGCGCACCGTGCATGGCCGGTTCATTGGCGGGTTGGACCGGCCCTGGCCCTCGTTGGATGCCTGGTCTCGGCGCCCTGCGTTGCACGGGATCAGGACCCGGGAGCTGGTACAACTTGGCGTCCAGATGCTGACTGAGCCCGGCCTGGGGATGCTGTCCGTCCCCTGCGGCTATTGGTAGGGCGCTGGGATGTTGGCGGTGGGGATTGGCCTAGGGTGGAGGCGTCACGTGGCGGCCGGTGGCCGGTCCATTGTCGGGTCCCTGCTGGGGGGTTGGGTGCCCCTGGGCCCCGGCTCCCCCCCGGTCCGTTGACCGGCCCGCCCCGGCGTGGCCGGTTGCCAGTGGAGCCCGTGGGCTCGTCACTGCTGCCCCCCGGGCCCCTGCATAGTGGCCGCTGGATGTTCCCTTGGGGTTCTCCTTTTCTCCTCTCTTGGGGGATGCGGTCGGCCCCGCCCGGGTCCGCCTGGGGCTCTGGCGGTCCTTTGGACGTCTTTGCTCCGTTCTCCTTCATGTCTGCATCGATTCCTGGGGGACGGATTGATGTCTTCTCACACCAACTATCGAACACTCTTATGGAGAAACCTTATATGCACCAGCATGCTAACACACACACATATATGTGGGGTCTCTGGTGTTTAAGGATATATTCTTGGGCTGAGGTTATCATTACTAGAGCTTGATTAATCGGTACTGTTAGTTTTTTTTTTGTGGTTTACCTAAAAACGAGTCACACACAAAAGTCGGAGATAATTTAGACAATAAGCTCTGCAGAGGTAGATGTGGTTCAATCAGTTCTGCAGAGGGAGACCAGGAAAATACTATAAGGAATGAGCCAACCGTCTGTCTGTTCTCAGCTCCTGTCACTCGTCTCCCACTGATCTCTCATCACTGGTCTCAAAGGGTCTCACCTCTGCAGACTCTCTTTATTTAGTCACACTTCATTAACATATTAAAAGAACAGGATGTCATGCACAAGAGCATGTGACTGAAACCAAAATGACATTTAAAAAGTACATTAGAACTATGTGATAAAAAACACCCTAAGAAAATAATAATACACCATTATTATTTTTCCCTAACATTTCCCCCCTGAAATGTGGTTTTTAAATGTGATCACGAACAACAAAAAGTTGTAAAATAGGTAACAACTCTAATAATATAAAAATATAAGAATCATAAAAACCAGACAACAAAAGGTTGCAAAATAAGAAATAAGAAACAAAGAAATTGCAAAAGTAAGTAGCAATTTCAAAAAGGTATTTATGCGAGCTTCACCTAGACATCATCCAATTAATCGCTACCTGAACAGTAGTTTAGATTAATGGAATCATAAAAGGTTTTTACACATGTTAATTACACTTCATCTTCTTCTTTATTTCTATCTTCATCTTCAAGCCTCTGATTAAGAAGAGAGTATTGGACCAATGTGTTAGTTATCATCTTATTCATCATTTGTTTTATACATGGAAGAACACAACTAACAAAAATGCAGAAAAGTATCAAAATTACAATGAATGGCATAGCTATTTTTAAAAGAACCTGATACCACCTGCCAGTTGTCAGCCAGGCTATGAGATCCCATTGTCCATTACTGCTTTCCTGTGATTCTAAAAAGTCAGCTAATCCCTGCACCCGGTCACCAATTACAGTACAAAGTCCACCTTCAGAAGCAAAAAGAGTGTCCAGAGCTACCCGATGTTGCATCAGCATGGTCTTCATCGCCAGTTTTTCAGGATCGTTGGCCAGCAGGTTGGACATTTCAGCAAGGATGTCTGTGATGTTTTCCAAAGTCCACCAAACCTCGTTCATCCGTTTTGTCAGACTTGCAACTCCAACAGGTGGGAACATGGTGTGGAAGATTCCTTTTGCATCACTGTAGAGAGGTTTTCGTCCACCATTGTCAGAGAACGGGTTGAACACTTGTGGAGGGTTGAATTCCCGTTTATTCAGCTCTGTAGGTTTAGAAGGTGCTCCGTTTTCTGTTATGATGTATGAGGAGGGTTGCAGTCGAGCCAAACTACATGTGCCACACCAATCCTTAGGTAGGTAGAGGTAGAAAGTGTGACCACACTTCCAGATGTATCCGTCAGGCGTTCCCAGGCCAAATTGGGATTATTTAAGGTGGTTGGGACAGCAGTCATCGATGAGACTTCTTCAGAATGGTGTGGGATCCATGAACAGACATAACAGCTGGTATTGAAACCTAAACGTTTTGCAGTCAAATTAGCTATTTGGTACCAGGTGTTCTGGAACGCATGGTGGGTTAGAATTTTAGCTCTTCTTTCCTTTGATGTCTGGGCGTCATCAGGTGTGAGGAAAAAGCAGTGGAATAGAGGCAGGCAAACTGCCAGACAGGAGGGGAGCCAAACTAGTTTCATGTTAGCTAGAGGCAAATAAGAGGACTAGCCCTCCAAAACAGAGGTTTGACCACTAAGGGGACAGGGATGCTGTTCTGCTGGGTTTGAGACCAGAGGCCCTATTGGTCACTCTGTCCTTTGTAGCCCAGACTTCCCCACTGTCCCGTGTCTAGTCCCCTAATTGCCTTTGCAATTTGCAGTGTGAGATGTGTATCCACGAGGGTCTCTCAGCGATTTTCACAGCCGTGGGCGTGGTCAGCAGGACTTCAAAAGGTCCTTCCCAGCGGGGACTCGTCCAGTTCTTTTTAATCACTTTGATGAAAACCCAGTCTCCAGGTTTGATTGGCTTTTCAGGATCCTGCAAAACAGAAGGAGAGATAGGCAGATTGTGTGCGTTTTGCACTTCTTTGGCTAGGATAATTATCTTCATGTAATCAGCTAATGTGATTTCTTATACATGTTAGGCATGTTTTGAAGAAATGCTTTAAGTATGTTTCCAGGTTGTATGTTGTAAAGTGTTGCTGTATTATTGATACCATCCCCCCTGTTGAGGCATGGCAAGGCCCATGGCTCACAAACGCAGCAACTTTAAACAGTGATTTGGGTAGGATGGGTTTATTACGAACTTCATAAAGTCCATTTTCGTTTAGAATGGCACCTGTTGTTAATAATTCCTCAATTACTGGTTGAATTCCTAACTCTTCTTCCACAGAGAGGGGATATTGTCTTACTCTGGGTCTAAAATGTGATTTAGCAGTTATTTGAACGGGAGCAATGGATGAGAGTAGGCCCACATCAGTGGGGCTTTTAGACCATAATGTGTCAGGGACTTCTTTGAGTTGCTTTTCTTCCTCTTCAGTCAATAAGAGGGTTTCTGCTTCTGGTCATTCTAATGTTGCAATTTTGGTGGTGCAGTGGAGTGGCATGATAAGGGGCAGTCTATATAAACCTGTGGATTCACTGTATTGCCAACTATCTTCTTTATTTTCTTGCAAAGTTTTAAAAACTGTGGTATTATTTGCTTTTCGCACCATATATCCCAAATCTTTCCAACGTGATTTACTGCTTTTTGTCAGGGATATATGCGGATCTGTAGGCAAATCAAAGAATGGTTTAAGGCTGGTAGGCAGTGTTACTGAGGCAGCTGAATCAGATTTTCCATCAGTAATGATGTATGAGGTGAACACTACAGCAGGTGAGAGTTGCATAAAATAGTCTTGGAACTTGGGATCAGGTTCAGGCCTCAGAGCCATAGTCACATGTAACCGAGCCCCTGTGGTCTATGAATTGTATTTAGGTAAATGTCATCATCTCCTGTTCTCACAGCTCTCATGCCGTCTCCCACTGGGATAATTGAGATTTTTAGGGCTGACATTAAGTCTCTGCCTAACAAATTGAGTGGACATGGTGGTGAAATGACTATTGAGTTTTTAGAACTTAACCTAGTTTTTGGATCTGTTATTAACACTGGTTTAGATAAAAATGAGCGAGTAGTGGCACCATCTGCTGATTTTACCAAAATGCTTTCTTTAGATTCTGGCAGATTAACGCCAGAAGAGATCACAGTTCTGCAAGCTCCAGTATCACAAAGGAGCTCTATTGTTTGTTCATTAACTTTAAGTGTTATGTAAGGCTTCTCTTTCAGAACATTAAGTAATTCCCAGGCGCCACAGCAGTCCACCACCTCATTAGAGGCGGTAAAAGTATCTAGTCGTTGCTGTGTGAACCGCGAGTGATCTGGGGCAGTTGAACCCTGTGTATGGGTCTGATCTCGCCCTATGCCCCCTCCTCGGCCTCTGCCTCTGCTACATTGATTTGAAATGTGGCCTACTTTCCCGCAGATCCAACACGTGGGGGCAGTGTGACCACCTTGATGTCTCCATGACCCCTGTGGTGTCTTATGATGTGTATTCCTTTGTGGTCTAAACCCCCTTCCTTTGTTGTGGTTATCACTTTGATAATAAACTTCCCCCTCATCGTCTTCAACCTGAGTGTGAAATACCTGTGTGTCGGAGTCTGGAGGTTTTGGTTTCTTCCCCTTTCTTTCAATGACACCTTCTGCAAAACGTGCATTGGCCATAAGGGTAGTAAGGTTGCATGTTTCCCATGTCAGAAGGTGATTTTTAATCCAATTAGTGATAGTGGGGTGGAAACTATGTAGCAGACCATTACAGAAATGCCGCATATATGGAGTTTCATCACCATTCTCTTTAGTTAGGCCACTGTGGGTATCATGTTCCTTTTGGTATCTGTATTTAAAATCATCTACAGTTTCCCCAGGCTTCTGTTTTATGGAGGCCATATGCCCATAATCTGGTTTCTTTTTAAACTGTGTACGAACTTTATCCGCTACTGCATCGAATTGTTGCTTTAGTACCCCCTGGAAATCATTCTGAAATTGTAACACAACTCCGGCATCATCTCTTCCTGTGTAATTTCCAGCTACATGGTGCCAGTCTTTCCCCAGCGATGCAGCCATAGCCTGTCCTAATTCATGACCGTTTAACCGGTAGGATTTGACCACATCAACCATATCCTCTGTCCATTTTTCTGGATCCTCCTTATGGCTAGTGATTTGTTCTACAACCTCTTTAACGTCTTTAAGTGACCATGGTCTAAAAACATATCTCGGAGTACCATCGGCAGATGGTACTTGAATCATAGGGTTGATATTTATTGAGTCCTCTGGTTCACTCTCATAAGATTTATCCTCAGATTTTTTGGGACCTGACTTTGTAATTCTAAGTCTTTGTTTTATTGTGGTACCATTTGTTTTTTGTTCAATTGCAAATTGATCTCTTGGAACAGGAGGATATAGACCTTCCCCTAAAGCCCCCCGCTGGTCTGCTGGGGGTGCTGGTGGAGGTGCATAAGGTTCTCCTCCAACAGCCCCAGGGGGGTCTGTCTGAGCTGTAGGTGGTTGTGAATAAGGGGGAGGGCACAGTGTGAGCTCGTCACCTAGCTTTTTCATAAGAAGAGTCTCATCTTTAGCACCTTTGCTCTCTTTTCTGTTTTTTATATTTTTTTTCCTTTTCTCTGTTTCATCAGCCCACACACGTGCTATTTTTAACTGTGTCTGTTTAAGTTTTTTCTTTTTACCTTTAGCGATAAGTGTTTTTGCTTCAAGAACACATACAAGTTCTCTCCATTGGCTTCCTTTAAGCTTCCCATCTACTTTATACTTTTTGCGCCATTTTGTTAGAAACTGAAGATTTTCGGGGTTCTTTTTATACATATATTTTGAATCGCCTTCTAATTTGTCGGTGGAAACATCGTTTCCCATCTTTGCGTTGTTTTTATATAAGCCTTAATGGGTTCTATTAATTGGTCTGGTAAAGTCTGTTGTTAGAATACCAAATAGTTCTATGGGAATAACAACAGTAATTAATATTAAGGTTAAGGTGAATGAAAAAGCAAGAACTATGAAATTAGTCTGTTGATGAGTTAAAGTTAGTGATTTATTCTTTAATTAATTAAAGTAATCTGTTTTTGTTTTTGGTCATTTATTTGAGATTTTTTTTTTCTTGTACTCAATTTCTGCTAAAACTGGATCGTATAGTTTTTACTCTAAGTGTCTCTCTTGTGCAACTACATTGAGCCGTCTTATGGCTTTCCTAATCTAAGGATGTGTTGTGTAACCTATAAATCCACACAGAACGTCTCTTGTAGTGCCCGTTCAAACCGTACGTTAACACCGTTAGGTTTCAGGTTGGACTGGCATACATAAAGATTATGTCCTGTGTCTAATCTTTCTTATACCCACTTAGGGTGCGGTATTTCGTTTTGATTCTGCTGTTTGTGTTTTTACTTCCATACACAGGCGTGCTTTATTTCCCAGCGAGGTGGATTGGTTCGCAAACCTAACCCGTTACAACCGTATATTTTTCAAGGTGGTCAGGTTCGCAGACCTGTACCGTTACGCCCTTTTTCAAGGTGGACCGGTTCGCAAACCAGGTCCGTTACACCCTTTTTTTTTGTTCAAATTTTATTTTTGAAGGTGGTCAGGTTCGCAGACCTGTCCCGTTACACCCCTTTTTCAAGGTGGACCGGTTCGCAAACCAGGTCCGTTACACCCTTCTTTTGTCACTAAACAGTTACGGCTCAACACCTGATATTTTATCAGAGAGGCTAAAGCGTTCTTTAGGCCCAAACAGCAGAATATACCCTGACTATCTTAGAATTTGTTTTGTTAAATGTAAAGGTGCACAAAAAAGACGTACTCACAATGTTTGCCCTATGCGAGTGACTCAAACCGAATCGATCGCACGGGAGCACGCGCAGGGGGTCCTCGTGGAAGTTGTGCAGCAATTCAGCGATCTGGATGTCAAAAACAGCCCTTCGACGAAAACCACCTGCGGGAGTACTCCGTACGTCGGGTCTCGGCACCAAGATGTTAAGTTTTTTTTTGTGGTTTACCTAAAAACGAGTCACACACAAAAGTCGGAGATAATTTAGACAATAAGCTCTGCAGAGGTAGATGTGGTTCAATCAGTTCTGCAGAGGGAGACCAGGAAAATACTATAAGGAATGAGCCAACCGTCTGTCTGTTCTCAGCTCCTGTCACTCGTCTCCCACTGATCTCTCATCACTGGTCTCAAAGGGTCTCACCTCTCCAGACTCTCTTTATTTAGTCACACTTCATTAACATATTAAAAGAACAGGATGTCATGCACAAGAGCATGTGACTGAAACCAAAATGACATTTAAAAAGTACATTAGAACTATGTGATAAAAAACACCCTAAGAAAATAATAATACACCATTATTATTTTTCCCTAACAGGTACCATGAGTTTTTCTGTGACATTGTTGTTGTATTTTTATATCTATTTTTGTGTGATGTGGTTGTGTAATTCTTAGTTCACAATGTTTGGTTGGTTTTGTCGATGTTCCTTTTTCGTGTTTTGTTTTTCCCCCTCTCTCTGCCGTCCTGTGGGTATGGAGGCAGACTTCAATGTCTTCCTGTGTTTTCTTTGTTCCCCTTCCTCTCTTGTATTTTCAACTCACTCTCTCTCATGACATTCTGTTTCCTACCTCTCTTCTTCATCTTCCTTCTTTCTTCTCCTTAATTTTCCGTCTCCATGTCCATAACATCAGGAAATAAAAACCCCAACAATTCATAATAAAGATTTTTCACACATAAATCAAGTGGAGTACTATAGCAAAAGCTGTACTGCTCCGCTTGTGAAAGTAAATCTGTTGGGCTTCTACTTGGTACTCAGACACCAATTCTGAGCTCCCCACTGCCAAACAGGACACGTTTAAAAAAATAAAAAAATAAATCTCTTCCTCTTGCTGTCTTGATATCCTACCCACAGCTTTCCTTAAGAAAGTTTTCCCTGTCATTGGGTCTGATCTGATTAAAATAGTTAACTCATCCCTCCTGTGAGGTCTTCCCCCAGGCTTTAAAAACAGGAGTTATTAAACCACGGCTAAAAAATAACCTGGACAACACGTTAATGCAAAACTACAGGCCAATCTCTAATCTTCCATTCATCAGTAAAATTATTGAAAAAGCTGGGTTTAAGCAGTTAAATAGCTTCATAACAATAACCAGCCTATTTGATGTTTTTCATTCATGCTCACCACAGCACTGAGACTGCCCTCATCAAAGTTTTCATTGACATCTGCATAAATACAGACTGTGGTAGAACCACAGTGCTGGTTCTGTTGGACCTCAGTGCAGCATTTGACACTGTTGATCATGATCTATTATTGGAACGACTGGAGAGCTGGGTCGGACTCTCTGGTACACTACTTGGCTGGTTCGAGTCTTACCTAAAGAACAGGCACTTCTTTGTTTCAATAGGAAGCTTTTCATCGGAACGAAATCACATGTGGGGTGCCCCAGGGCTCCATCCTGGGGCCCCTCTTATTTAATATCTACATGCTCCCACTAGCCCTGATTACACAACCAATAAGATTAGCTACCATAACTATGCAGATGATACTCAGCTCTACATTACGACGTCACCAGGTGACTTTGAACCCATTCCAAACCCTAAGTAAATGTATCGAGCAAATCAATGGATGGATGTGCCATAACTTTCTCCAGCTGAACAGAAACAAAACAGAAGTAATTACTTTGGGACATAAAGAGGAACGATCAATAGTCAGCATACAGTTTCAGTTAATACAGCTAGAAACTACTGATCAGGCCCGAAATCTAGGTGTAGTTATGGACTCAGACCTGAACCTCCAGGGTCACATAAAGGCAATAACAAGGTCAGCCTTCTCTCACCTGAAGAACATTTCTAGGATTAAAGGACTGATGTCGCAACAGAACCTCGAAAAACTCATCCATGTAGTTATCTTTAGTCGCATTTATTACTGCAACAGCGTTCTCACAGGTCAGCTGCAGCTGATCCAGAAGGCTGCTGCTCACGTCTTCACTAGATCCAGGAAAGTAAAGCACATCACCCCAGTTCTAAAGTCCTTAAACTGGCTCCCTGTAGCTCAGAAAATAAACTTGCTGGATATTTTTGAACAACAGCCTCCTTCATATCTAACTTAATTTTTTTTTCTTAAACTACAGTTCATTATTTGTGTTTTTCCCCTTTTGTTTTAGTCTTTCAAAAAAAAAAGTACTGATAAGGATACCAATAAAGTACCGGATCGATAAGGAGTATCGTTAAGAGTAGTAGTATCAATAAATCCTTAACGATACCCATCCCTACTCGTGTCCTCACTAGAACCAGTAAAGTAGAGCACATCACCCCAGTTCGAAAGTCCTTACACTGGCAGAGAACAGACTTCAAAATACTTTTACTATTAGTTTTACTACTAGTTTAAAAATCATTGAATGGCCTAGTGCCAAAGTATGTTGAAGACCTACTGCCAGTATACAAACCCCCCAGACCACTCCAGTCCTCGAATTCCAGTCTACTCAACATCCCTAGAATTAGAACCAAACACGGAGAAGTAGCTTTCAGTTTCTATGGTCCTCTAATCTGGAACAAACTTCCAGACAAGTGCAAAGCTGCTGAAACACTGACTTATTTTAAATCACAACTAAAAATGCATCTGTTTAGAGCTGCCTTTGAGCAATGCTTTGACGTATCATATGTTTTGTGTATGCTTCTTGCTTTATTTCTGTTTTTACTTTATATACTTTGTGTTTTACTGCTATTTTTGTTTTACCTCTTTATCATGTAAACACCTTGAATTACCTTGTTGTTAAAAGTGTGCTGTACTGTACAAATAAAATTGCCTTGCCTTGCCTTACAGCAACACAAAGCTGGATAACTGCCAAGCAGTTTTATCTTTTACAAATGAAAATCTGAGAGATGTAGATCTCTTGCATCTGAAACCCCTAAATGAAGTCCAGTGAAAGCAATTGGCTTGAAGAAACAAAAGGGATAAAGTTAAATGACGATATCCAAAGTTTTGAACATCTTACAGAGCAGTGTGCAGTTCATCATCTGAAAGTAAGGCACAACATAAAAACTTTTTGGGGACATCTGCAAACATGACTCTAAATTGCCCTTCGGTATGAGTGTGTGCGTGCATTGTTGTTGGTTCTGAGTATCTCTGTGTTGCCCTGTGATGGACTGGCGGCCTGTCCAGGGTGTACCCTGCCTCTCGCCCGATGAATGCTGGAGATAGACACCGGCCTCCCGCATCCCTGCAGAGGATGGACTGGTATAGATAATGGATGGATGGATGGATGGATGGATGGATGGATGGATGGATGGAAACCCACCCTCATAAGGGATGTCCACCTAAACTGACAAATCTGGCAAGGAGAACCTTTATTAGAGAAGCTAGATCTCTCGTTCATAATTTACTACTTTTTATTGTGTGGTGGTTTTATAAGTCTAGATTCAAATTAATAATTAAACTGCATTGAAGTTTGTGATTGTAATGTGACAAAATATGAAATAGTTAAAGGTCTCTGAAAGCTAAGCCAAGCACTGAGTTCTAGATAAATCTGTAATAGTCTTTCATACATTTGTATATTTCATGATCAATTTTTCTTTTTATTACCAGGGTCTCAGACCAGCTGATCCAGAGGCAGATCCCACAGCAGACTCCAAAAACCCCTCAGAATGACAACAGTACAGCACCAAAAAGTTCTGTGCCTGTACTAAAACTACTGCTAGACAAACCACCTACTACAAAAAACAGCCAAACAAATATCTCAGATAAAAAAGAAGTGGATGAAACAGACAGTATAAATGTGCATAGAAACAGTGGGGGCAGGAAGCACGTGCTGCTCATGGCTAGCACAAGGACAGGATCCTCGTTCGTGGGGGAATTTTTTAACCAACATGGGGAGACCATGTTTTATTTGTTTGAGCCCCTGTGGCATGTTGAACGCTTGCTGGCCACTGCAGCAGAGGTGAACAACACGACTGCTTTGCCAGGAATCTACGGGGATGTCCTACAGGCGCTTTTCCTCTGTGATTTCTCTCCCCTTGAGAAGTTCATCTCTCCTCCTCCGAAGAACCATGTCACCCCTGATCTTTTCCGCAGAGAGTCGAGTTTAGCTCTCTGTGAAGAACCTGTTTGTACCCCTGTACTCAAAGATGTTTTTGAGAGGTATTGTGTGTTGTCCAAATACTACTACTGTACCAACTTTAAAGTTGTAGAATTTTAGAACAAGGGTTCTGAAATGTTATGTATTGCTAATGCTTGTTTTTAAATAGAATTTTACAAAAATTAAAATGATTATTTTTGCAGTGCTTCTCAAAAGCATTTCTTTTCCTTAAAATGCACATTTTGTCATGTTGTTTAATAGGTTTCATGTTATAGACCACCACAAAGTAGTTCACTTTTAAGAAAGGAAGAAAATGATAAATAATTTTCAACATTTGTATCAAATAAACATATAAAATGGGTGGCAAACATTTGTATTTATCCCCCATGAGTCAATACCCATCTTTTCTGTAATTACAGCTTCAAGTTGTTTAGGTTATGTCTCTAACAGTTTTACACACCTGGGAGCGACATTTTGTCCCAGTCTTTTTTGCAAAAAAGCTCAAGTTCCATCATATTAGAGAACATTTCTGAAAATCAGTTTTAAAGTTGCCACAGATTGTTATTTGGATTTCTGTTTGGACTTTGATTCATTCAAACACATGAATATACTGCGATCTAAGCTATCCTGTGGCTCTGGCTGTATGTTTATGGTCATTGTGCTCCTGGAAGGCCCAAATACCATGTCTTTCGCAGCCTCTTAACAGGTTTTCTTTCAGTATTTACCTGTGTTTAGGTTCATCCATCATCATTTAACTCTGATCACATTTCCTGTTCAGTCATCTTTTTCTGTATATTTGCTCTGTTACTTAAAGCTACATTGTGCATTTTTTGAGTTAATTCTTAGCAAAAACCCCTTTGTTCTTTCAAAAATATGTGCTCATTCATGTGTAATTACTTCCACCTACTAATGAAAGTATTCTCGTAAGTGTAGAATCTGCTATTCAGAATACATACGTGCGAGTCGCGCGAATGGCTGAATCCATGTTGAGCCTCCATCTTTGAAATACATTCGCCAACAAGGGACATTCCTGGAAATTCTAGCTCCACCTTTGGCACTTTGGCTAAACTCAGTTGCACCATGACGGATGCCAGAAGGAGATTGTCTACTCGCGACGTGGCGATATAACGTGGCGATATAACTAAATGCAATGTAGTTTTCTAAAGTAACCACATCACTGGAAGGAACACTGGACGAAGTCGTAGTACTGGAAGCCATGTTAACCATGGCAGGAAACGGCCACAGTAGGAGTTAAAACGTGCTCAGAATAGGGGGGTGGGAGGTGGGGGTAGAACGTAATATTAAGTTGGTTGTTTCACCGCTAGATGGGAGAAGTTCTTACACAATGTAGCTTTAAATGGCTTCTGACTAACTGCAAATGGGAACTCCTGAAACTTTCTTTCAAAAAAAACTTGCATCTCTTCCATTAAGGCCAGATTTCTGGCATGCACAGCTAAAAAAGTGTCCTGTCAACAGATTGCCCCAATCAAGTAATGAAAATTTGCTGCTCCTCCATAGATAACTCCTGGCCTTTCCCCTAATTAATGTTGTCCCAGTTTAGGTAGACAGACATCTCTTTTTTTATTTCACTTTTTGTATTTTCAAATGGATGGATTGAACATTGAACTGAGACGTTAAAAGCTGACGATATGGTGTTGTAACATAACCCCATTGTAAGCTTCTCCACAACTTTCTCTCTGACCTGTATGCCGTATTTTTTGGTCTTCATGTTTCTTCAGCAATGTTTTCTAAGAAACGTCAGAGGCCTTCTAATTTCAATTTACACAGAGATTAAATCACACAGGTGGACTCTTATTTGCTAATTATGTCATGGTGTGACTTTCTCCCCGTCTCTGTCACTCCCTGTTTCCTTCATTGTCAGTCTGTCTTATGGTCTCCAGGTGTTTCTCATCTCACTAATCAGTCTCCCTTTGTTCCCTCAGCCCTTTTAAGCCCAGTTGTGTTTCCCAGTCCTTGTCAGGTCGTCGTCTCATGTTCTCTAGTCTGTCTTTGTCGCGTCCCTTGTTCGTGCCTGAGTCTGACTATCTGAACTATTATTAAATATGAGCGCTCGTCGCGCTAAACATCACTCCTCATTTGGGTCCTCTATCCCGCATCACATGACAAATTAGGGCATTTCTGAAGGCATTTAGTTTCACTGGATTTTATTGTGGGCCATTAGAGTATTTGGGGTTGAATGCATGTACATGCCACACTTTTGAGACTTTTTTTCCTTAAAGAAATTTGAAAACCTATTATGCTCCTCTTTGTGTTGGTCTGTGACAAAATCAATTGAAGTTTGTAAACTGACAAATTGTAAAAAAAAAAAAAAGATAAAAGGTTATGGATACTCAGACCCAACTGTCTGAAACACATTTGTCTGATGAAAGTATATATTATTCTGTTTTAGGTATCACTGCAAGATTCGACAGTGTGGACCACTGAACTTGACGCTTGCATCGGAGTCCTGCCTCTCGAAACAACACCATGCCATCAAGGCTGTCCGTGTGCGACAGTTGGACACACTGCAGCCTTTGGTGGAGGATCCCCGCCTGGACGTCACAGTTATCCAGCTGGTTCGAGATCCCCGAGCCATTTTAGTTTCACGCATGGTGGCCTTCCCCTCCAAATACCAGACATGGAAAGCCTGGGCACAGGACGGCCAGGTGCCTGAAAATGATGAGGAGGTGATGAGGCTTAAAGGAAACTGTGATCAAGTTAGGATATCTGCAGAATTGGGACTTAGCAAGCCTCATTGGCTAAAGGGACGCTATATGTTGGTGCGTTATGAGGATATTGCTCGATACCCAATGCAGAAGGCTGAGGAGATGTACAAGTTTACAGGAATACCTTTCAGCTCCCAAGCAAGGGAGTGGATTCTGAAGAACACACAGACTACTAAAGAAGCCAGTGGAATATTCTCCACACAGAAAAACTCTTCGGAGCAGGCAGAAAAATGGAGGATTAGCATTCCCTTTACGTTGGTTCAGGTTGTACAGAAGGTGTGCGGTCCCACCATGACACTGTTTGGATACAAATTTGTTGATGATGAAAAGACACTGAGCAATAAGTCTATCAGTTTGCTTGAAGACAAACCATTTTCATAAACAAGCAAAGTGTCTACTAAAGACTGTTGAGGTAGGGGGTGGCTGGTGCCTGTCTCCAACAGTCAGTTGGTGAGAGGTTGAGTTCACCCTGCATAGCTTACCAGTTAATCACAAGGCAACGCAGAGACAAAAAAAAACATGCACTCACACACCCACACCAATTTATTGACCAAAAACCTTGCATGCAAGGTTTTGTTCTTGGAGAGGAAACCAGAGTACCTGGAGTAAACCCACACATGCACAAGGAGAAGGTCCAAACTACATGTAGAAAGACTGAGACCAGGATTTCAGCCAAGAACCTTGTTGAAGAAATTGTGCAACCCTCGAATAGGACAAAGCCATAAAAAATAGATTTACAACTAAACTAAAACAGCAAGCATCATGTTACCCATGTGTCTGACTTTACCAACAGATAGCCTCTTTTTAAAGGAAATATGTTCTCTGCAAACTGTATTCACTGAGGTGCCAGTTACTCAAACTATGCGCAAACTTTTATTTTTTAATTTTATTTTTTATGTCAAATAAGTCAACATTTTCAAGGGTCACTGTGTGAGATGTGTGATTTTCGTGTAAGGTAGTATAGTGGCTGTGGTAAGGCTGGCCCTGATACCAATCCATGTCAGTTAAGAGTAGGCATTTGCCAATACAGGGTGCCAGTCTCAGTTAATAAAATCAGTGCCATGTGAACTCATGACAACGCAGCTTTCAAAGTGCTCTAAAATAATCCATTAAATTTTATCAGTATTACATTGTCTAAGTTAATATAGTGATTGTGTCTAACTTAACTCAAGCACCGGTGATGTTCTGGATGCTACAGCAACTTGAACTAAGGGTTAAATAAGTTAGGAAAGTTGCTTCAATTTTGAAGAATTGTTTTATCCAATAGCTTTATCTTACTCTTTCAAAAATCTAATTTAATTCAACAAACAATGTTTTTTTTTTTTTTGATTACAGTGTTTTCAGAATGAAAACCTTTTTGTAGTGGCAAGATAATGGAAACATGTTTCCTCTCTTTTTTTATTATACACCTTTAGCTCATAACATAATTTATTGCAGTTCCACTGAGTTATTCAGTGTGGATGGAATGGAAAATATGAAGTTGATCTTGTTCTTACACATTGCACATGACACATGACAGACAAAGAGCCGCTGCAGCCAGAACAATCTTTCTTTTACTGTTAACATTATTGTAAAAAGTAAACAAAATTCATTAGATGGACAGATTAATGTGCAAGGTACAACATTTTTGCAAGCCATACAAAACAAAAACAAAAAATTATTTTAAACACGGACCTATGCAAACACATCTGCATAATTTGCCATGGGTGCAACTGACATCAAATTACAGCAGCAGGTATATCAGAGTTGTGCTAAGTCTGGGGCTCCTGTAATGATTATTAATAATTAGTATCAGATCGGGACATTCATCATCTGTATATATTCGCAAATATTTACTAATATAATTCCAAACTAGACTAGACAACTCGTATATCATTAGATCAGATGTGATGTGCTTTGGTAGTTTATAAATCTTACTCAGGTGAAGTGAAAGCAATTTTTTGTGAGGAGCATTCACACAGTATGCTCCCTGCTGTATGTGAATAATAATACTCAAAACCTTTTTGGTTTTTGCTTTAATTTGTGAACATAAAAGTGAACTTGGTCTGTAAAGGTTGAAAAATAATATAATACTGTACACGTTTTTTTAAATATAAAACTAGGAAACACTATACATGATACATCACTTACCTCAGATGGGTTTTCAATACTTCAGTGGAAATTTCCTTGCACCAGCCAATTTTTTCCTACCTCCAAGTAAATGTAAGGCTTTTGTAATATCTGACATAAAAGAAGTTTCTTTTTTAATAACCTGCTACTCCTTTCACCACACTGCCTGAATAAGAGATTAAACAGTTAAGCAAAAAATATGAACTCTTAGAGAAATGTTGTGTATGAGGTTTGGTTTGTGTTAGCTGGCAAAATAAAAATTTAATTTTTTGGAAAATTTAAGTCCAAGATAATTTTATCTTCAAAAATGTGTTGTTTTTTTTCTGCCAGAGAGCTACATGTGTTGTTTTTGTTGTTGTGTGCGTGTGTGTACGTAGGCTTAAGACCATATCTCTCAGTAAAATCCAGGTGGTGTAGCATAAAGGTAACTACTGTGACTATGATTCAATGACAGCATTGTGTTCAGCTTGGCTGAGGCCCCAGTAATGCCGCCATGCTTCTTAAGGAAAGGAATTTGCTACAGAGATTTATACAGAGTGGGCTACCGTCACTTTATTTAAAAAATCTGAAATTAATACTTAAATAAAGTACCAGGTTGTCAAGGGGTATATAAATACCTGACTCTAAACTATCAGCATTAAGAGTTTCTTTTGGAATTAATACAATCAGTAATACAACAAGTCTCTGTTGAAATCTTTGTTTTTGAAATCCTAAAGTATTTCACGTTTCTAATGCTGACTATTGAAATGCTTTTTATACATCATTCTAACTCAAGTATAATACAAATAAGCCTTTCATCTAAAACCTGTTTTAAATCTATTACTATCATATTTTATCTGCTAAATAAAATGCATCACTTTTGTTTTACAAAATGTATTTCCAATTAAATTCTCAATTACTATAGCTGGCTGTGGTTTTCTGAATGTTGGTTATAAGTAGTTAAATTTTTGATAGTGACTTGTGTAATAACTAGAAGTGACATTGATTGAGTATTATTTGGGTTGGTTTTCCTGAAAGCATTGAGCAAGCATCGGTCTATTATTTACTTGCTTACTTTTTTTCTGCCATATTTATTTTTGATAGATGAACCTAATAAAAATTATACCTAATTTGTTACTCTGTTGAAATGGTGATTATATTCCTTTTGATGTGAGTGCTTTATAGCTTAGAAGTAATGTTTTCCTATTTGTGAGGAATTCTGTCAGGCATGATGAATTAAAGTTTCAATAATTTGCATTAAATAATTTGTAATTTCATATGCGATGCCTTGCAAAACTATTCATGCCCCTTGAAGTTGTTCACCCTTTGTCATGTTACATCCACAAACTTCATTGTATTTTACTAGAGTTCTAAGTGATAATAAAAATGTGGCATGAATTTGGATTCAGCCAACCTTTAGAATTATGTTGTCTTATAACCTAATCTTACTAAATAAGTCTCCACAACTTTATCTCTGATGGGTTTGCTGTTGTTCTTGGTCTCTCTGATGCTGTTAGTTTTCTAACAAACCGTTAAAGATATTCTCTGAACACCTGGATTTATACTGAGATTCGCACAGATGGACTCAAGGACTCAAATTTGGTGAATCTTGGAGGTTTTATTAAATATTACTTGATTATTTAGAGGTATCAGAATAAAGGACACTGAATACAAATGCATGCCAGGCATGTTCAGATTTTGAATAAATATCTTGAAAAGTGAATAATTTTCCTTTAACTTAAGAGTTGTGTGTTACTGTGTGTTGGTCTATCGTAAGAACAAAATCCTTTGAAGTCAGTGGTTACAATATGACAAAAATATGGAGTGCTGTGTAACTTTAATATTTCTATATATTCACCCCATATACCTAGAAGAAGTGATTAAACCATGCACATTTTTAAACTATTTGCAAATCTATTCATAGTCACATAAAAGGGTCTCCTTACAGATGTTTATTTTTTGTTCTGAGTTTTACAGACCAGAGAAAAGAAAAATTACACATTGTATAGCACAATGTAGTATTTTATTATACTTAGGAAATCCTTAATGAACAGAACGTCACCTGACTTTGTTTTGTATATAAGTCTGTAAGTGCACAGGGGATGGGGGCAGTATTGATCAAATGGGGACGAATGTGGAATTGTTTAAATGCGCGCTGTTGCCTGGGATCCCCAAATGGCACTGTGTGAATTACACTGAAACAGGGAACCCATTCAGCTCCGCATTCCTCGACTTTTAACATCCCAGCTGCTGTGAAGTACTTTGGAGATACAACAGCTGCTGGTCTAGCAGATCATTCTACTTATAGTGTTTCTATATAAGCATAAGTGTTTAACTAAAAATATCTTGAGTTCTTCCTCAAATTCTTTAAAGATATTTATTTGAAACTTTTTGTTATAGTAAGCTATGATAAGTAAGTCTATTACAAGTGGGAGCTATTATGGCTTGATGCTGAATAAAAGCTTAGTTCAAAATTAGAAGGTGAAGGAAGTGAAGTCATGGTCAAAACAACTGAAGCGCGATGGTATGGCATAATCCCATTCATGCATGTCACATAAACAGATACTAGGCCAAAAGAAAATTTCAGCCTATAATGAAATGTTTATTTCTTGTTAAGAAAGAAATGATAATAACAACTATGATACACTGTATCAAAGAAGGCATTACGGTGGCCTTTGCTTTTTTCTTGTGACAGTAATATTTTGATTTTAGAAGGTTGGTTATTGAGGATTGTCAACACCTAAGAAAATATGTATACTCTTTTAACAACTGTTAAGGATGTGTTACATGTGATAACATGTAACATATCCAAACTTTTCTTGTAGAATTTTTTTGTGCCAGTAAAAATATTACATTGAGAAAAAAATACATAATTACAAGCACAGCTCTTTCCTTTACAACTGTAGCTGTTTTATTAGGGCTAGAAACATGTGCCTCTGTAGCTACCAGCTCAACAGAAACTTCCCTGACATTAACAGCCAAAACAAAGAGTTCGACATATAAGTTAATGCGAAAGGGAAATTTGTCCTAGGTGTGCTGAGAACAGTTGAAAAGATCCAAAAACATGAAAAAGGTAGTTGTTAAATTCAAATTTAGAAACAGTTGTCAGTGTGTAAGGGTTTTCCATTTGTTATACTCTAAAGATAAAAGGGTTATTTTCAATAGGGATTGACAGATGTATCAGCCTAACTTCAGTATCACTCAATATTCATTTTTTTTCTCTGCCACTGCCTGTGGGCAAATAGGATAAAATCAAAAGTAGTAGATAGTGGCAGATTCATATTAGTTGTGTCCTAATTGTGTCACACTGATTTCATCACAAAACTGCACCCCAGATTTCACAATATACAACACTAACATGTTTATTTCTTTTAAAAAGTTTTGAAACATCATTATGGAAATGAAAACAAACGCAATGTTAACACAGCAGAATAATAAAGCATTTGTTAGGTTGACCCATTTAAGTCAACACTAAAATAAGGTGGAGAGAGTGTTTGATGAAGCATTTAATTTTAC
This sequence comes from Valencia hispanica, assembly GCA_963556495.2. NCBI lineage: Eukaryota > Metazoa > Chordata > Actinopteri > Cyprinodontiformes > Valenciidae > Valencia > Valencia hispanica. The sequence goes on from OY747711.1 coordinate 27,850,261, forward strand.
TCAATGAAATACTTAAATGCATCAAAACCATGACGATTATTGGATCTTCGTGTAAGTTTTGTATTCCTTTCTATTTTCTAGCAAAGTTTTGGGCACTTTGGAAATATGCAGATTTTTATGTTGGGTTAAAAGCAGCAGAAGGCCACAAAAATTGCATAAATGACTGATAGCTATTGATAACTGGAGAGGTTATGATGAGAGGGCATCAAAATGCACTTGAAACCAGCTGCTTACATACAGTGGTTGTAAATGTCTGGTTTCAGCTGTACACTGTTGAACAATAAATCTGACCGAACTCTTTTGGTTTTAGGTGAGCTAGCATTACAAAAAAATATTTCTGTTTGCTTAATGCCAGAATAATGAGTGAGATTTTTTTTTTTACTTTCTTCGGATTCAGAAGTTTAGATGCCTTTCATTAATAGTTGGTAGAATTACTTTTAAACTGAAAGACTGGTCAAACATTTAGGTCTCCTTCCACAAGTTTCTTACAGTGATTTGCTGGAATTTTGACCCATTCCTCCAAACAGAGCTGATGTAACTGAGTAAAGTTTGTAGCCCACCTTGCTCAAACACCTTTTCAGCACTGCCTAAAAATGTTAAATGGTATTGACATCATCGTGTTATGGTGGCCGCTCCAAAATCACAACTTTTTGTTGTTTGTAACTAATTTGGCCATATAATTAGGGTGATTGTCAATTTGGGAATCCGTAAAGCCCAAGGTTTAACTTTCTGGCTGAGGTCTGGGATGTTCCGTTTTTCTGTATAATGTTCTTTACTCATGTTCCCATCTAATAATTACCCATAGAGCATAATGTTGCCACCATAGTATTTCTCAGTTGAGATGGTGCTGTCAGGCTTCCCTCTTTTTCCTTTTGTTGCTTGCCACATATTTCAATTTTAGTTTTATCAGACCACAGGGCATGTCTCCAACTATTCAGACATTTGTCTCTGAATGCATTTGCAAACAGTAATCTGGTGTTTTATGTTGCTTTTTGAGTAATTGGTCCTTTCCTTCTAAGTGACCTTTGAGTCCATGTTGGTGTATAACTTGATTCACTACAGAAAATTATATTCTGTTACCAGCTTTACCCAGCATCTTCACAAGGTCTTTAACTTTGTTTTGGGATTGATACTCACATTTCATGCCAACACTTTTTCATCTGTGCAATACAGAAGAGATTCGGAGCTCCTTCCCAAACAGTACGATGGCTGAAAATTCTCATGCTGTTTATACTTGAGTGAAGTTATTTGAACAGATTAAAGTGTTGCCTTTAGACATCTGGAAATTGTAGTCAGGGATATACCACAATTTTGTAGGTCCACTATTATGATTTTTTTTCATGATGTCACACAAGGAAGCAGTGTTTGAGGTGTTGTCTTACATTACATCCCCAGGTGTTTCTCAGTTTAGCTCTAATATTTGGGGTTAACCTATGAATAGTTTACAAAGACAGCAATTGAACATCACAAGGAAATGCAACCTTAGCGTAAATACTGAGACTTCCTAAGAGCTCTCAGGAATATTGCTAGTATACTGCTATTCTGTTGATACTGTCACAATCTATGATGTCTTGGTGTGGTTCCATACAAGCCTGACAGGAGACAGAGAGTGTCTGCAAAGTGTAATCTAAATAGGCAACAAAAGTAACCAGCACACACCCATCTGCCTTAACAAATATATTAATCTCTTGCTGCATCTGGAAGTATCCAGGATCTTAAATGACTCAAACCACCCTCACAATATCTCTTTAATCTCTTGCTCTCAGGCAGGCAATACTGAAGAAAGAGCACACCCATCCACACTGTTTAAAGGTTTTTACACATCAATCCTGCTATGAAGTCTCATAAACAGCAACTGGGAGTAACATTTATTTTCATTTTTTCAAGTAATGCTTTAGTACTTCTAAATTAAAGTTGATACTTTATTGACTTTGGTCCTACATTTTTATAAGTTTTATTAAGATGGATACATTACCTTGTTTAATTAATTCATCATTTTTTTCAGACTACTTTGCTGTGAAAGCCAGGTTCAATAAATGTCATTGTTTATTCACACACTGACAATAAGGGGAACTTCAGGTTTCAGTAAAAATTATTATTTCAATGTTAAAATTTTCAATGTTAAAAAGTCAAAGGGTCTTTATTTGTCTCTCTTGGGAGAAATCTAATTAATGCTTATACCAGTTATATGTACATAAGAACACTTTGTACCTTTGCCCCAAGTATAATAAAATAGTCAAAATGGAGAACATGATATGGATCCTTTGAAATGCAGCCTTTCTGCTAGTTCTTGAGGATTTAGAGGAGCTGCCTTACCCATAATCCTCCCTGCTGTCTTAATCAAAGTTAAAATCTGAGCTTTTGATTTTACAGTTAAATTACCAAACCAACAGGCAATGTCATACCTTAAAATTAACTCAATTGTCGCTCTGTAAGGCAAATCATTACTGGAAAAGCACTTGGAGAACACAGACCTCTGACAAGGTAGCTCAGTCCTCACCCCCAATGTTGTAATCTAATTCTTACTTTTTTAGATTCGTTGACCATGAAAACATCTTAAGGAGCTAGATTCACACTGATATCATTATTAGTTCAGTAGTTATTCAAAAAAATCTATTTTTCTGTAATGGCAGTTTTCTGATCACCCCCAAATTCTAATCACTTGTTCCTGGTCCTATTGTAGACATTTCCTGATTCCATCAAAATCCATCTATAACTTTTTGAGGTTTGTTGCTAACAAACAGTCAAACAAGCAAACCCTGGCGAAAACATAACTTCCTTGTCGAAGGTAATAATGTCACTACAAACACCTAACAACCGAAGTCAGCAGAGAAAGTGTAAACGCTAGTGGATCCGAGCCCACGCACTGTCCACTTGTGTTCTCCAGCTGAGGTCACAGTGTGAACTCCCAGGTGTTCAAAGGAGTTTTGTCAGATATCATGGCCGTGCACGGTCACTGGGACGTGATTTCCAACTGATCTGGGATCCAGCAGCATCTCCAGTGTCTTATTTGTGTTGATATTTATCACAGTTAATATTTTCACACTGGACCAGATTGGTTTGTTCAGTTTTTTTGGTTCAATAAATGATTTAAAAACGGCATTTTGTATTCATTCAGGTTTTCCTGATGTTAAGATTAGTTTCATGATCTGAAAAGTAGTTGAAATCTCTAAGGGGGTAAATACTTTTCACAGTGGTGTAAATAAATGTGTCCACTGTGACCTCAGAATTTACACAAAAAACCCCACTTTTTTTAGATGACTTGCCTGCTTTGCTTCCGACGTTTGGCTCTCTTTGCATCGAGTCACACTGGCTCTGGCCATTATGACATCTAGATGCACAGTGTGCTTTTAAGCACACATGGTTTCAATGATCCCACTTGTGCTCCGTAAGGGAGAGGAAAGAGGCCTGAGAAAACAGGAAACCCACCCTCCCTTGTTCAGCTTCTGTGGTTCTGGTTCATCTTCCTCCTTTCATAAAAATCTTCTTTCGAACTCTTGTGCATGACCTAAATACAGGTCAATCCAAAATATTTTCATCGCCAAAAAAATAAAATGTAGATATATTTCAGTTTTTGCTGATACATGTTATATGATTTTTTTCTGCTTTGTGCTCTTTGGGATGATGACATTTACTTTCCAGTCACACCATCATGATGCTCCAGTTCAGCTTTTCACTCTCCATTAAAAAACAAACATACACTCTTGGTAACGCACTCATTGCACACTAAATTTCCTCTTAGTGGGTGCCTGTCAGTAGGTAAATAAATCCTGGGGATGGCGTGGAACACTGAGCTCCCTCATATGTTCAGGTGTTGCTCAATGAGTGCTTGTTTGTGCTTCTATAAGTTGGGTCAATCAGCATGTACAGCAAGACAGCATCTCAAACACCCTTAAAATGGTTTAAATCTAAAAGCATGAACTTTAATGAATGTTCCTAAAGATTTAGAATTATCTTTAAAAAAACTTTTCTGATATTTAGATATTAAGACAAAATACATAACTGTTGTATTGAGTTGCTACTCTACAGTTACTTCATATCCTGTAGAGTCCTGTAGAGGGCGGCAGATGTTTAAATATCATTAGGATCAAGAGGCTCTGTGCACACACATAAATATATATATATAAATATATATTTATTATTTCTCTCTCTCGCTTTATATATATATATATATATATACATATATATATATATATATATATATATATATATATATATATATATATATATATATATATATAGAGAGAGAGAGAGAGAGAGAGAGAGAGAGAGAGAGAGAGAGAGAGAGAGACTATATAGGTTCTGGTTTTTGGAGGTGTGCACAGGCTCAACCATTTACATTTGAACAAGCTCTCTTACAACTTGATTTGTCCTGGGTGTACCCTGTCTCTCGCTCCTTGGTCTTTGGATGTCCTAAAACTCAAAGAAATTATATCACACAATTTCAATGTTTTCTGCATGTTTTAAAGTTTTCCAACATCAAAAGGACATAAATAGGGAAACATGTTCAACCCAGAAAGGATACAGTGTGGTGCCTTGCAAAAGTACTCATAACCCTTAAACATTGATTTTTTACAACATTACAACCACAAACTTTGATATATTTTATGTAGGATTTCATGAGATAGAGAGAAAGGATAAATTATTATTAAAATATAGTGAAAATAGGGAATATTATATATGATTTTAAATGAAAATCAGCCAAAGGCCCATCATATCTTTGGAATGCTGCATAGATTCAAAGGTCAGGTAGGGGAATCTGTTGACAAGTAAACTATTGGTCATGCACTCCACAAATCTAGCATTTATGGGAGAGTGGTAAAAGAAAACCACTGTTGAAAGAAAGCTAAAAAGAGATCAAGCTAAAGTTTGCTTAAGGGGAAACAGGTGAAACAATTTCTGATGGTCAAATAGGACAAAAGCTGAACATTTTGACCTAAATGTAGAATCCAATGTTGGGTGAGAAACCAACTCTGCATATCACCCAAAACACCATCCCCACTGTAAAACATAATGCTTTTCTTCAGCAGGAACAGAGAATCTGGTCAGAGTTACCTGGAAGATGGTTGGAATGAAATTCAGGTAAATCCTTGAGAAAATCTGTTAGAGGCTGCAAAAGACTGGGTTAAAGGTTCACCTCCAAGCAACACAACAACCCTTAACACATAACCAGAGCTACAATTGCATGGTTTAGATCAAAACATATTCATGCCCTAGAATGGCCCAGTAAAGACCAACCCTAAAGCCAACCAGTGATTTTAGGCAAGGCTTGAAAATGTAAGTTATCAGACTCTTTCCATCCAATATGACTGAGCTTGAGTTTTTTTTTGCAAAGAATTTTGGGAGAAGAAATATATAGTCTCTAAATGAGCAAAGCCCACAACAGTTGCACTTGTAATTGCCTTGAAGCGTTAGTTACGGGCTAGACGTCAGAAGTTACATCTCTCAATTTTGAATTTAACTTTCATTTTATTTAAAGGCACCAAAACAAACATCTTTTTTTGAAATGACAGGTGGAGTTCCCTTCAGGGGAAATTTTTCTAGACACACCAACACCACTGTTTCCACTGCTCTTCCTGTGTGAGGAGCCCATGTTGTTTGAATACAATGGGGTCAGGGAAATCACAGCTCCCATTAGACAGACACTCCATCATTGGGACAGAGATTACTGGCAAGAAACACTCACTTAATTTTCACTGCCACACAGCTCATTTTTGTAGTGTAGGCATCATACAGAAAATGTATGTAATGTATTTAAAGAGTAACTAAACCCTAAAACAACTTTTTTTGCTTCTAAACTGTATAAATGGGTCTTTACCAATGCAATCTTTCAGTTTTTGGGGATTTTTTTATATTGTCGTGTAAACTTTTTTTTTTTGACGTTTTCTGTTTGGCAGTGTGGAGCTCAGAATTGGTGTCTGAGTACCAAGTAGAAGCCCAACAGATTTACTTTCACAAGCGGAGCAGTACAGCTTTTGCTTTAGTACTCCACTTGATATATGTGTGAAAAATCTTTATTATGAATTGTTGGGGTTTTTATTTCTTGATGTTATGGACACGGAGACAGAAAATTAAGGAGAAGAAAGAAGGAAAATGAAGAAGAGAGGTAGGAAACAAAAAGTCAAGAGAGAGGGTGAGTTGAAAATACAAGAGAGGAAGGGGAACAAAGAAAACACAGGAAGACATTGAAGTCTGCCTCCATACCCACAGGACGGCAGAGAGAGGGGGAAAAACAAAACAAAACATGAAAAAGGAACATCGACAAAACAAAACAAACATTGTGAACTAAGAATTACACAACCACATCACACAAAAATAGAAATAAAAATACAACAACAATGTCACAGAAAAACTCATGGTACCGATTAATCAAGCTCTAGTAATGATAACCTCAGCCCAAGAATATATCCTTAAACACCAGAGACCCCACATCTATGTGTGTGTGTTAGCATGTTGGTGCATTTAAGGTCTCTCCATAAGAGTGTTCGATAGTTGGTGTGAGCAGACATCAATCTGTCTCCCAGGAATCGATGCAGACATGAAGGAGATCGGAGCAAAGACGTCCAAAGGACCCCCAGAGCCCCAGGCGGACCCGGCGGGGCCGACCGTATCCCCCAAGAGTGGAGCAAAGGAGAACCCCAGGGGAACGTCCAGCTAGCCGCTGGACGTTCCCCTGGGGGCCCGGGGGGCAGCAGTGACGAGCCCACGGGCCCCGCCGGCAACCGGTCGCGCCAGGGCGGGCCGGTCAATGGACCGGGAGAGCCGGAGCCCAGGGGCACCCCAGCCGGGACCCGACAAGGGACCGGCCGATGAGGGGCCCCCGGCACTGCAGGGGCCGCCACCATCCTAGGCCAATCCCCACCGCCAACATCCCAGCGCCCCACCCCTGCCCTACGTCAGGGCGCCCCACCGATTGCCGCAGGGGACGGACAGCATCCCCAGGCTGGGCTCAGCCAGCATCTGGACACCAAGTTGTACCAGCTCCCGGGTCCTGATCCCGCGCAACGCAGAGCGCCGAGACCAGGCAACCAACGAGGGCCAGGGCCGGTCCAACCCGCCAATGAACCGACCAAGCACAGTGCGCACAGAACAGGTGATCAAACGAGCAGAGACGCCGGATCCGCATCCCGCCGAGCCACCGAGCAGGCACCACCCAACAATTTCTGTCAGTTTCTGGGGATTTTTTTACATTTTCGTGAAAACTTGTTTAATTCTACACTTTTTGGTCTAAAAACGTCTTAGTGGTGCCCTCTTAGGGTTGAACGGTGGCTACCGCATTTGAATTTTGTGATTGGTGGAGAGCGGTACATTTCTACGTCACAGGCATTGACTGTGTCACAGCAGTCAGTCTCACAGACACGCCCTGTGAGTTTGGGTATAAGAATATCAGACATATCGGCCCCGTGGCGAGTTTGGAGTTGGATTGGGTTTTTCAGGTTACCATTATTATCACATTAGCACTTAGTTAGCATAGCTAACATACTGTTTTGAATGTTAGCCTATGTTAGCATTACCATTCAGAGACTGGACCCATCCTGTCTCCCTCAGCTGCAGCCACAGCGCCAGCCTCAGACAGCGCTGACTCAGCGCCCTGAGCCAGAGGCTCGAATTGGCGGCTCGCAGCTGCTTGGCCCCATAAAGCCTCCCTCTATCTCCGGTGACGGCGGAGGTAGAGGGAGGCTTTATGGGGCCGAGCAGCCTCAGGGTGCTGAGCCAGCGCCGCCCGAGGCCGCTGCTGCTGAGGCAGAGGGAGACAGGAGGAGTCCAGTCTCTGAGTGGTAATGCTAACATAGGCTAATGTTCAAAACAGATGAACGTCAATCAGATCGATCGGTTACAAAACTGCCAACGTCGCTTCGGGCACTGTCCATGTTTCAGTGTCACATTAAACGAGCTGTCACTGTCCGCCTGAACACACCCCCACATCCCCCCATCCGCTTTTCCTCAACACTTGGCCATACCCCTCCGTTCTTCCTGGCACCGCCCACTTTGTAGAATTTTTCAAATGTTGTCTGGGGGTGGGGTTTTGATTTTTCATGGGGTTCAATTACACTTTAATAGTTAACACATTAGTTGACAACCAGAATAGCTTATAACCTGTATATTAAATGTGTTTCATATATTAGCAATAAATATGGCAGACTGATCATAATCACAGCTGACATTATGTTTTCCAGCATATGATAAGCATGAATGGTAAATGCCCTGCATTTGTATAGCGCTTTTTCAGTGAGAGTACCACAGAGCGCTTTAAACTACATTCAGTCATTCACCCATTCACACGCTGATGGTGGCAAGGTACTACATTGTAGCCCCAGCTGGTCTGGGGCACACTGACAGAAGCGAGGCTGCCGTACACAGGCACCACCAGGCCCTCAGACCATCACCAGTAGGCAAATCGGGTGAAGTGTCTTGCCCAAGGACATAACAACCGAGAAGGACAGAGCTGGGATTCAAACCGGCAACCCACCAATTATGGGAGAAAATTCCTACCCCCTGAGCCACAGTCGCATCCGTTATGACAAAACATAACTGCAGTACAATACCAAAGAGAATAACCATACCTTTCCATTTTTAATAAGAATTGTATTTAAACACATACAAACAAAAGACAAAAAGGTAACATATTTTGCAAAAACAAATTTTAAAACAACAAAACTGTTTTTCTGCACTATTTTATGACATTTAAAATTTTTCTAAATTGGGTTAAACATAACATAGTTAAGTCAGTCAATTTATGCCATTATATGGTATTATTCAAAGACCCACTCCAATGAAAATCGTGTTTTTCCATGTTGTTAACAAGTTCTTGTGGCATTTTCTGATGCCAGAGGACATATCTGAAGAAAATTGCATTTCTGAGTATTTTTGTTTTCAGATCGCTGTGAATCAGTAGCAGACGCTAAAAAGCGTCTGAAGCAGACTGTGTTTGTGACGTGTAATCACACTGGGCGGGCTACAAGCTCCTTCTCCTCCTCCTCTCCGCCTGCTCAGGTTCTGAGGAGTAGAAAAGACGATGGCGGATCAACATCTTTGTGTTGTAGCGGGTTGCAATGCTAAGAAGAATGATATTATTAGCTTTCATACTTTACCAAAAACCATCTGCAGTGAGAGAGAAATGGATTAAGTTTCTTGGTCACAGCAAGATTAAAAACTGGACATCAGTTTGCAGTCAACATTTCAGAGAACACCGTTTCACCAACTGGTAGCAAAAAAAGGGCTTCGCAGTGCCTTCCATCAAGACACCATGAAGTGTACAGCCTGTATCTTAACCGGTAAGTTAATTTTTTTCTGTTGGGGGCCAATTCAACCAAACCTTGTTTGCTAGCATAACGTCAGCCATTTATGTTTTACAGGGTCTTTTTTAAAATAATTTTATTTTTGTTTAATTTTATAGAAAAGCAGGGTCAGATGCACACACAGAAGCCATTGCTGGGGGGGAGGGGGGTGCAGACCACTGAGAACACTTTAAAATAGCTAAAAAAAGATGATCGGAGTGGGTCTTTAATGACTTTGTTCTGTCATAGTTCTTAGGTTTTTGTGTTCGAAGTTAGTTATTTTTTTCTTTATTCGGTTTTATTATCATTTTAATTTATTCCTTGGTATTAATTTATGGCACTTCCTTGTTTTCATAGTTATTCCCTTTCTGCCCTTAGATGTTTTCACCTTTTTGTTTGTGTCCACCTTCTCATTTGTGTTTCCTTAGTTGATTTCTCTTTAGATAGTTTCCTAATTTATTTCTTCCTCCAGTTTCCTTCTGTTCTCCAGTGTTTCCTTTATTTCCCCTTAGATTCCTTCTGAGGCTGGGTAAATACTTGATTTTTATTATGTGTACGCCTGTTTATCATGGCTGCCTCGTGTAGCTTGCGTTTGTTTCTATTGCAAAAAAGGCCAAATATCGGCACTCTAATGGCGCGTTTGCAATAAAACGGCGTATGAAACGCTGTTTTTCCGCACAAAGCGCAGCTTTTTACGCCGCTTTTATCGTCAAAACAGCGTAATAAATTCCATTTTATAATGCTTCGGTAAAAGGCGTAAAATACGTCAAAAACTGCGTTTTTTTGTGCCAGTACAACGCACGTAAAAAGCGTTGTTTTTTCCACTCTTGGTCGCGCGTGAAAAACTGCGTTTTGTGCCAGTACAACACGCGTGAAAAACTGCGTATTGTTGTATTATAATTAACCCAGCACCATTTTTGAACTGCCACTAAAACTAAACCGTGATCATCCAATTAGTAAAGCACAAGATTGGACGAAACCAGTCCATCACTGATCTCCTTTGCAGTGTTTTCATTAAGCTTGTTCTGTTGTTGAAGCTTAAATATTTTTTATATTCACACACGTCTTTGTTTATATTAGCATAATTTCTGAAACCACACTGAGCGCTGACTTGGGCATTAGAATGAGGCAGACTGAACTAATAGTGTTAGCATTGTCACCCCTTTACGGATACATTCATGGTTCTTTGTTAGTTTACTTCTAAAGTTACTAATGTATCAACAATTCGAGGAGATAGTTTAATATATACCATTTGTGGTTTATTAATAATGTGTGTGATAGACCTAGGTCACCCTTTATTTATTTCACAGTCTGTGTCTTCATCTGCTAGACGTTCAGTTTCTTGCACTTTAAGCCATAAAAGTGTGTGAATAGACAAAAATATTTAAGCTATTTATTTAATTTAAAAAACAAAAGACATAAAACATTTGTCTCTCTGTGTGGTTCTGTATCCTGGCAGTGCATTTGAATATCGTTGCAGATGTAAGCACACAAGCTTCAACAACAGAACAAGCTGTTTTGACGATAAAAGCGGCATAAAAAAATGCAGTTTTGTGTAGAAAAACAGCGTTTTACACGCCGCTTAAGTGCAAACGCGCCATTAGAGTGGCGATATCTGGCCTTTTTGGCTTGCCATATGTTTCAAGCGTCGTTTGTGCACGTCCTCTGAAATTAACGCAAAGTGTCCGCGCGCTGCAATAGGCGAGTAACCAGTAGGAGAAGTATAGAGCCCCACGAGTAGAGAGCGCTACTTGACTTACAAAACGAGCGAAGCTTACTCGCCATTGTTACACCGTGCCTGGTTTAGGGGTCTCACTTACCGTCTAAGTAACTGCCACCGTCTTTTTTCTGTTGTGATCGCAACAATAACCAGAAGCTTATCTCTTCTATGGTCTTCATGTTTGTTTTGTTTTTGCCCTACAAATCCGGAAACACAGGCACTCCATGTGGAATGAGTTCTGTACTCTGGCTCCTAGTGGAATTCTCCAGTACTACGTGGAGTGCGCAAGCAAGTGCGTTCCCAAGACGCAGCCTGCTGCTTGTGTCCACGCGACGCTACGCGATGTTAAAAAGCAAGTATATTCCCGGCCTTAGATATATTATCTTTGGTAATTTTCTTGTTTAGGTTTGTTTTCTGTTTCTTCTCATGTCTATTCCTTTCCTGTTGTCTCCTTGCCATTTTCTTCCCTCTGTCCCAGTTTCTAATGAATTCCACCTGTGCTCTCCCCCTCACCTGCAACCGCTAATTAGTCCCAGGTTTTCTCTGTCACTTCCTCATTCCTTCCTCAGTATAAATACAGCTCTCATTAACTTTATACTCGCTGGTCCATTGTCTAACTTCCCTGTTTTGATTCCCGTGCTCCTCGTTGTTTCTCTTCCCAGTTCCCCTGAGCTTTGTAAGTACATGAGCCTTGATCTTTTGTTTAATTAAATCAATTTACTCTATTTACTGCATTTGGGTCCTTTATTAGCAAACATGACATCTTCCAAAATTTTGTCTATTTGGGGATATGTAGTAAAGGTGTTGGAATGCTACATCTTCATGGAAAGGTATTTTAAAGTGTTTAATGTGCTTTCAGGTAGTTTCAGACAGAGCTCGTTTTATGTTTTTGTTTTACACTATAAACATAAAAAAATCTGACTATGCATTGACAGCAAACTGAAGCTGTAAGGTACACAAAGCTAAATACAGCTAAAAAGTATTTCATCACATATTCAGAACTATGAAAGTGTATTTTTACCATATATATCACCACCTGAAATAAATGCTGTTTCAACTACAAGTTACAATTGTAATAAAAAGCAATATAATCAATGCACAAATAAAAGAAAAAACTTTTTAATGTTTTGCAAGAGCTTTGTAAAATTACATGTTACGGTACAGTAGGGCAGTTGGTATCACTGTTGCCTTGCAGCAAGAAGGTCCTGGGTTCAAAACCCAACCTGGGCTCTTTCTGCATGGAGTTTGCATGTTCTCCCTGTGCATGTGGGTTCCCGCCCGGTATTCTGGCTTCCTCCCACAGTCCAAAAACATGACTGTTATGTAAATTGGTCTCTCTAAATTGCCCTTAGGTATGAGTGTGTGCATGCATGGTTGTTTGTCCTGTGGTTCTCTGTGTTGCCATGGGATGGACTGGCGACCTGTCCATCGCACCTGTCCAGGGTGTACCCCGCCTCTCACCCGATGATAGGTGGAGATGGGCACCATCCCCCGCAACCATGCAGAGGATAGATAATGGATGGATGGACAGACAAACAAAAAACAAACTTTTTTAAAATATTTTGCAAGAGGTTTGTAAAACTTTCACAATTTCAAATCTAGCGGATTACTAATGTCTGATGCCCTGTTTTAAAAAATGTGTTATTAACAAATGCATTTAATTGTTATTTTAAACCTAACTTAACTTTTCTGTTTTATTTGCTTTGTTGATCTATGTATACTTACGTTTTCTTGACTTTCTGGATTGATCTTTACAATACAGTTTACTGAATGCTTGGTTTGAATTATAAACCAGGTTAAAGACATTGACATACCTCAAACTGCACAACTTTTGGCTGCAGCATCTTCTGCAGAGACAGAATAATGTTATGTAATAATGTGACTTATGGTTAGCAGTAATAGCACCTTCCATTCACTCCTAAATATGATGTTAAACATGTGTACAGTCAGAATATGTTTGTTGACAGGAAACAGCATATAGCAGTGTCCAGTTGAATGTCTGGATGTAAAGGCCTATCAGAGAAGTCTATTGAAAATGTTAGAGTTGTGAATTGAAACTCACTCTGGGAATGTCAGCTTTGTCAGATAAAGCCGTATAATCTTTGAAGTTAATCGAGCTACACAGAACCCATTTTCTTAATTTAATCTAATTAGATATTTTTCATAAATGATCTTGGGAATATTATGAAACACAAAATGTTTGTTCTTTTTTATTTTACAATGAGATTATTTACAGTTTTATTTATACATAAAATTATAATTATTTTTGCAAGAAAAAAACAGTTGTTTTTAGCACACCTCTGTCCTGAATAATATGTTGACCTCCCTCTCAGCCCACATTAAGACCTTATAAACAGTCCTCAGTGTTAGCCTGTCCTGGGTTGTCTCTAATGCACCCCATTGTTGATCAGTCTCCCCCACCTCCTCTCAAGTTACTTGAGCTATGATTAGCAATTTCAACCATTATGTGTAACCCCTGCATAATTCATTCTCTTTGATCCTTTTGATTAAAAGGACTGGTGCCAAAAAGAAATCCCCGCCTGTTGTAACAAACCCAGATACCTTACCTGTGGGAGAGGAAAAAATAAGGCAGCATTGTGAATGATCAACCATTGGATATATTTTAAATTGACAAAAAGAATTTTATTAGGAAGGATTGCCCCACTACGATCAATGAAATGAAGAACTGTGGAAACTGTTGGTTCCTTAGCTTCTGGAATTTATCTGGAGGTTAAAAATGACTGTTCAGATGCAAGGCTGTATGTATGGAGAACCAAAACTGAGAATAAAAAAAAAAGCTGAAATATATATCTTCTTTTTTCTCTTCCTTATACGTGCATTTTTGTCAAATATATATATTTTTTCCTTTTCCTTATAAATTCATTTTTTACAAAATTGTTTTAATTTTATTTTCCTTATACATGCATTTCTTGTTTTTACACTCCCTCGTCTCCTCTTTTTACTTTACCTTTGGAATTTCTGCCTCATTATGCAAATGAGAAGGGCCGCCCTTCTTGGTCCAGCTCCTCTACTATTGGTCAATAAACAGGAAGGAGCAAGATCCATGTGCAGATTGATTTTGCATGCCTGCACTTTTGGCTTCAGTTTAGCAACCAAAGTATAATAATAATAAAAATAATAATACATTTCATTTAATAGCTCTCAGCAACAGAGAGAGGGAGGGCTCCTCCACCCTAACGGTTCTGCCCACAACACAGAGGCGAATTGCTAATGAGCTACTGTCGCTCATCTGAAGCTATGTCCTACAAAACGGCACAGGTTTTGGCTAAAAACGGCATGATCATAATTCAAAGACCACTAAGAAACACTTTAAAATAGCTCAAAAAGATGATTGGAGTGGGTCTTAGACTGGAGGAATTAGAGGGTGGTAAATTATCAGCTAGGTTAGAGTTTTGTAATTTTGTCGAAGAGTTTATTTATATTGTAATCTCATTAGCATCCACCGGTTCAAAGGAGCAGCAAGTGTTTTTCCCCCTCCTTGCCTTTGTTTTATATGCAAAACATTTGCTCTTGTTTTAATGTTTGTAAATCAACAGCCTACATGCGGTTTTATAGTGTTTTAACACTTAAATTGGGATTTTACTTAGCTTACGTTCACCCATTGGCATACTTTTTTTGCAAGTGTAGATTGTTATAATTGTAGCTTTGGGAAGAAAACATGATTGAGCTGTCATGTTTGGTTGGTTGGTTGGTTTAAAGGACCCAAATGCAGCAAGGTACCAAAATAAGAATGATGTAATGACAAAATAAAGGAACAAGAAACTTGCATAAACTCAGGAGGATAAAAAGGCAGCAATAGGGGAACAGGAACCAAACAAGGAAGTAAGACAACGAACCAGCGAGTTGTGATTGAGTAAGAGCTCTATACTGAGGGGAGAGGATGTGAACAGAGAACGAGCTGAGGACTAATTAAGAGAATCAGTTGCAGCTGAGAGGGAGTGACCAGGTGGAAATAATCAGTAGCTGGGATGGAAGGCAGAATGGCTAGGAAAACTGGGAGGAAGACCAGGAGCAAAACATAAGGACTACACAGAGGAAATATACTAAAGAGGAATTAAATGTAACAAACTAACTGGGACTAATAAAGGATAAATATCAATAGGAACTTGGGAAAATAAATAAGATATGTACACAGACAAGGGCAACCAAACACAAGAGCACTAGAGGGTGACAAAACGCAGTGGAAGGAAAAACTCAAACCCAAAGCC
This sequence comes from Valencia hispanica, assembly GCA_963556495.2. Classification (NCBI taxonomy): domain Eukaryota; kingdom Metazoa; phylum Chordata; class Actinopteri; order Cyprinodontiformes; family Valenciidae; genus Valencia; species Valencia hispanica. Next base: position 27,865,488 of record OY747711.1, read on the forward strand.
CAAACACCCAAGGAACCCAACATGAGCAGGTTGCGCGCATTAACAGCTACAAGGGAAGCTGTTGGTGCCAGCTTTAACTTTACAGACAGTATAAGAGGAGCTGCGGCCCCCTCCTTCAAAAAGAAGAAATAGAAGAGCATTGCGCGAGTTTTTCAGTTGTGAGATTCTCTTTCTGTTGTTTGGACTGGGCTGATGATAAAAATTTTGTTTGTTGTATGAATCGTTACTCGTGTTGTCAACATTTGTTGTCCCTGACAAGAAAAATAAGGCCTGGATGTGTTGCTTTGCAGAAGATGATTCGAATAAAAATAAACCAAGCTTTTCTTTTAAAAAAAGGCAAGACAAGCGGAGAGTACAACGGCTGCAACGTGAGCAAGAGAGATTGTGAGAAATCATCAATCAGGATGAATATTAAAAAGGAAACCCTCATTGTAAAGACTTTTCCTGCAATCGTCTGGGACATCTCTGGTACAACTTCACTTCCTAGCAAACAAGTCCAAAAGCGCAGGCATGCTCAATCAATCTGCTTATGGATACTGCTCCTTCCTGTTTGAGGCAGAAATGCATAGGGTAAAGTAAAAAGACGAGATGAGGGCATGTAAAAACAGGGAATGCATGTATAGGAAAAAGAAAAGAAAATATATAAATTTCTTTGCAAAAATGCACGTATAAGGAAAAGGAAAAACAAAAGATATATATTTCTACTTTTATTTTTAATTATGTCAGTTTTGCTCCTCCACAGTATTGTGTGGAGATGGTGTCTCGGGTATTTGAGGTAACTTTTGAAATAGGAATTTAAATTGTAGATAAACGTATTGTCTAGATAATCAAAAATATACAGAAACTTACCAAACATCAGGACGCTACATAGTTTGACTTCTAGTCCTGAACTGATATTTTTTTATTAAGAAACTCTAATTACAAAAAAAAAAAATCTGTATTGATTGCAGTTCCTTTAAATAACCATGCTTTCTTCTTTGTCTTAATAGCTATGTTTTCACTCATTCTGAGGCACTGACCCTGGGAATAGTCGTAGCCTAAACTCTTTACATCCAGGTCCCTGTGTGAGTGTAAGCCTGATTTTTAAACAGCACACATACAGACACACACAAACACACTTGATGGGGTTACAGTTTTGTGTCCTCTTTATGGTGTAGCCACCTTTTGATTTGCTGCTTAATGAAACTTGTGACTGTTTTAAATAAGGGGAAAGTACACTGACAGCGTGGTTATGAAGAAATTCACTGCCAACCACATAAAGGGTTGCTAATGCTTTACTTCCTGTCGACACAAGGTTGGCCTCCTTTTGTGAGACAAAACCATTCATTTCAATTCATTTTCTTTGCCTCCTCCCTTTTGTTCTTTAAGTATGGCATTGGATGAGGTCTGTTGCTAACAACAGGAAAAACATTCTGGACCCAGCCAGGTGGAACATCATCAAGTGTTCAGTTCAGATGGGTACCCTGTGAAAACACCTATTTTTTGCTTTTCTTAAGGGTAACTAAATGAAACAAATATTTTGAACTACTCATTATGCATGTTTCCACCATAAGAATTTCAGAGTAATTTTACTGGATTTTTATCTGACCGGATAAATCTGTTGGTGGGCTCCTCTCATTCGTCATGTCTCTACACAAAACTGTCCCTTTAAGGAATTTGCTAAGACATCTGCATATCCTTACTCTCTTGGCAGACACAGCTCACAGCAGTAGAAATAACAAAAGATAGGCATAGAAGAATCAGGTATTGTTGCTGCATTTCTGTTTCTGATGTTATGAACCGCTTCGGCAGCAACTCTTAATTTTACAAAGCTGGTTGTTGGGCGACGTCTGCTTACTCCTCCTGCTTACTCCTCCTGCTTACTCCTCCTGTTTACTACTTACAACCAATCAGCATGACTTAACCACAACTCCTGCCCAGCAATTCTAGCTGGCCATTTTCCGAGTACATACCCCACGCCTGGTACTTGGTTGGTTCCTTAAATGGCCCCCAAAAAAGTCCTGTTGGCCCGCCCCAGTGAAGTGGAGACACCAGCATACGGTGAGGTTCTGGTAAAATTACCCTGAAGTTCCGATAGTGGAAACGTGCCTGTTGTGTCTCATTCAAGATGGGTCTTCCTTAGTGCTCCACAGCAACACTTACAGTGTTTCCCCAAAGTATTTATTCCACTGCAGCTCCATCTGTAGGTTTGAGGGAATTGAAATGCTGGTGTGTGAACCTTAGTCCTAGTCTCAAATCTTTTTCAGCCTATAACAGGCTTCCTTCCAGGATCTCCCTGTATTTAGCACAATCTCTCTTCATGAACCCTGAGTTTCCCTGTTGCTACTGAAGAAAAACATCCTCGCAGCATAATACTGTCACCACCCGTTTTCACACAAGGCATGGTGTGCTTACAGTGTTTGTTTTGCATAACACATAACATTTAGCATGTTCTTGCAACAGTTCAATTTTTGTCTAATCTGTCTAAATCACCTTCTTTCACACAATTGCTTTGTCCCCTACATCAAACTTAAAAATTAGACTTCTTATGACTTTCTTTCAAAAAAATAGCTTTCTACTTGTCAACGGATTCTCCCACCTGAGTTGTGGATTGCAGTAGCTTCTCCAGAGATACCATAGGCCTATTGCCTATCCCTTTCTTTTATAATATATATTGCCCACCCTGTCAGTTTACGTGGACCATAATGTCTGTATAGGTGAGCAATTGTACAGTGTAAACTATTTCTAAGTTGAACAATGCTACATGAGAATCGAACAGCTCAACCCTCCTCCAAACTTCTCCACAATGTTTTTCCTGATCTGCTTGCTTTCCCTAGGGCTGTTTGTTAACTAATGTTCTCTAACAAACGTCTGACAGCTTCAAAGAACAACTGTATTTATACTGAGATTAAATTACGCACATGTGGATTACACCTATTAATGTGTGAGTTCAGAAGGGAGTTAGTTGCCCTATGGTTTTTAGGTGTATCAGAGTAAAGTGGGAAAGATACAAATCTTACACACAACATTTCAGATTATTATTTGTAAAACATTTCGAAAATCATGTCATTCTCATTTCACTTCAGTTATGTGCCACTTTGCATTGGTCTCACATAAAAGATAAATGGAATACATCAAAGTTTATAGTAGTATTGTGGCTAAATGTGGAAAAATTCAAGGGGTGTGAATACTTTTGCAAGGCACTGTATGAATTAAATCTTATTTTCACTTTCTCTTCGGAGATTTAAAGAATATTAATAGATTGTTTGGACATTCATATCTAAGTTAGTAAATCAGACAGAAATGTACTCTTTGGTCACCGCTCTGTGTCTAAAACAGCTGACAGCTGTCTGTGGGTCCCATGTTAGTCACACAGGTACAGTTCTCTCTTGTCTCTTTCTTCTGACAGATGCTTCACAGAGGTTTGTGTATGGTGATGTGTGACAAGTCCTCTCTTCCTCTGGGGATCAATGTCTGTCCTGTTCTCTTGCCAATCTGATGTTTATCTGCTGGTGATCAATCACACTGCTGACAGCGTGAGGGTTAGTGTTACCATCCTTACTGCCTCTGACTGGCTGTCTCCAGACTAAACACAGAGAACTGGTAAAAACTAATAATAGTTGGACTCTTAATTAAGCATGGGGAACTTTTTGATCAATCAGGTAAATATGATGCTTATAAAATGCATTTCTTTTATTTTTGCATTACAAGATTGTTTGATGAAAACAAATTAGTTTGTTATGTGGTATTTTGTTAAATTGTATATTTTGAATAACTAAAAAGTCTATACTTTTAGCAATTTTTATTAATAAAAGTTTCATAGATAGATCCAAAATGACAAAAAAGCACATTACTTCCTGAATTAAAACAGGCTAAAAAGGAGAAAAGCAACTTGATACTGTACACAGTTTTCTGTCTACCAGCCCAAACCAAAGCTTCCGAATGGCCTCTCCACACTTTAAATACATGATTGATGATCAGTCTCTAATACTCCCAGCAAATGGGCCTGAGTCTGGATTTTTGCCCCTAATGCAGGTGTCAGTAATCCTTCTCAGCCTCTTCAGATGATGGCTTTAGCCTGAGGAAATGCTTGACCAGATTCTTCCCTTGCTGCATAGAAATGGTGTAATCTCTCAATTCTTGACACAGCAAATAAACACTGCACAGAAGGAGAGCCTCGCAACTTTATCTCTTCCTTCCTTCCACATTGTCCTGGTGACAAGTTCCAGGGGAAGAGAAAAGAGGAGACATATTTCTCGGGTCAGAAGCCCAAAGGGGCCGTGGCATGGGACTGAAGGTTAAGTGCATGTACTAATCCTCACAAAAAGGAACTTAACTCAATGCATATGACACTGAAGATACTTCCTCTTGACCGTCTGTTTGGCTGCCTGCTTTGCGTAAAAGTGTGATATTGGTGCCTTATCCTATTACACGATACAAGAAGACAAATGTGTCTGTGACATGTCATTCAAATTACTGTAGCCACACACCTAATTGGAGGTTAATCTCTTTTAACCAGTCTCATAAATTATATCGTGATACAACTGAAATTCCACTAAAATCACCCATTCTTCATTTTAGCCAAGTAGGACAGTTTTTTTTCACAAATGTATCATACAGTCTCCCATAAGACATTATCTGCAGATTTGTCTAAATTGACTTCATCCAAACAGCGGCAAGCTGGTCTACCATCAGAACTGTTCCTCCTTTCGATGTACAATGGCTCTCAAAAGCGTACAAACCCAAACATAAAGCTAGGTTTTTGTGACCTGAAAAGGACAGGAAGATTAATAATTTTACTGTTTTTTCCACATATAATGAGGCATATATCCTATACAGTCCTACTAAAAAACTATATATTCCGACCAAAAATTAAAAAGCTACAATAACCTGCATGTACAAGTGTACACCTTAAAACTACTACTTTGTTAAAGCACCTTTAAATCAAATGTACTGGATACAACTGGATACGAACATGAGAACCCCTCAAAGGTTGTCAGAAGTCTGACATAATGTATAACCAAAAATAATAACAATACACTATGATCAAATTTCACTCAGTCATCAAAATTATACACATAGTACATTGGTTTATTTATTTTAACACAATAGGACAAAAACATCAGGGTTTTCATAACTCCACACTTAGATTTGCAGGATTAAAAAAATGACTGACAGACTTTTAACATTATTGCTGTTTCAAGAATAACATGCTTTTAGAATCGAGTCTTCCATTTTGTGCCCAGCCGCACACATTTTATTTCGCCAGCCTTAAAGGCAATTGAGAAGATTTTTCTAAAATATGATGTTTCTTATTTATTTTCAATAAATGTACTTTGAAACTTTGCAATCATAAAGTATGAAATTATGTCAACTTATTTTGTAACAGTAACATATTAAGTAATGTATCTTACCTTACTTCAGTAAGGTAAGATACATACCGGTAATAGCGCAATAATATACTATGGCCTTTTTTAAAGTTATTTTTGTATTAGACAATTCAAATAAAGATGACTAACCTTATCAGAATATTTGTTCTTTATAAATTACATCTAATAAATTGCACTAAATGATGCTACTATGAAACGGCACAGTTGGTAGTGTTTGCCTGTTCTGGATCCCTATTGCATAATTTTTGAAGCAACCCAGGTTAAGTCCTGTTCAACTACTGGTTTTAACAGATACAGTATAGTAATTTAGCTTCACTTTCTACAATAGTTTAATTTTCAAAGATTAAAAGTAGAATACAATGATTTTCACATTACGATTAATCGCAATCCTCATCCTGAGCAAGTCTTAATTAGTTTGCTTATGAATCTATACATTTTTTAATTAAATTTGAAGGTAATGAACAACTAAAATTACCCTATCCCAATTTCCTTTTTCCCCCTGAACCTATGTAGTTGTGTGAACAGCTTCAGTAAGATATAAGACAAAATAAATAAAACAAAAAATAAATATAATGAAGCAATAAATAAATAAAACAGGCATTATGCAGAGAGATCAGGGCACTAAAATTGGTGATAAACCTTAGGACTGGAAATATGATGGTAGATTATCTAGAACAAACCAGCACACAAGCTAAACAAATTGCAAAAAAAGATTGACCTGATGACAAATTGACTTTCCATCTTAATTCTTCTGCTTTTGCTTCTCCAATGCTTATTTTTGTCTTTCACCCCTAAGGGGCAGCAGAGATCTGCTTTAAGTACTGTCAGCTATGCTGAGTGATGAAAGTCAAATGAGAACCGATCGTTTCATGATCAAGAATCATTTAGAAAGGAACAAAGAGTAGTTTTTTTTCCATAAATAAATTAATCTAATGTATTCCATGCATGGTTTATTCTGAGCTTTTTTTGGTCTTCATCAGTGAGATTTTCTCATGAAGATCCAACACACTAGCACTGATAGCTTTCATTCGGTGAAGTAGTTTTCCTTCTTTCAGCAAACAAGTTGATGTAGTGAGACAGAGTTCCTGGGTGGGCTTCATGGTGAGAATGGAGGCCCATCAGTTCAACCTTATCAAATGAAAAGTTTTTTTTGTTTTTATTTTTCACAAAAAAGCAAAGATTAAAGCCATGAGACTGATGATAGGCAAAAAATGTGACTGGTTATTGTTCTGTGATTCAGTGGGAACCTATAGAAGATTAATAAAAAGAGGAGATCTGTGGAGGTTGGCCGGTGAGCCAGACAGTGCTAGATGAAAATGGGAACTCTCTCCCACAGCTGTCAGCAGTTTTTAATGTGAACTTTGTTATTGATTGGCAGAGCTGTTGACCAGATTTCCATAGTCAGATGGCTTCATGTTTCCCAACTATTACCTGTGTGGCATCAAAAGTCCACAGTCTGGTTTGTCATTATATCTTTATATCTCAATTCTGTTGATTTAATCATGTTATGTGGGAATAACCATGTAAAGAAAAGCTTTCTTTTTGGGTGAACTGTAACTTGAGACTCACAGAGTCCAAATTAGCTAAAAGAGCAGGTGGAAAGTCATTCGCTGAACCTGTTTAACACGACTGAAAGTGTTTAAATCTACAGGGGAGGTTTCATGTAGAATACAGTCATCTTTAGCCTTTACACAGCACTGTGATTGAATCAAGCCATGATCTTTCCTCCCCGTAGTTATTTTAAGACATGAATGACACAACAAAAATTGAAATGCACTACCCTCCCTCCTTTTCCATTTCAACAAAAGGTCAGAAATTCAATCACCACTGTTGCTATTGCTATAATAATGTATGTATGGGAAACACGGGCACAGTTACTGACCACCAAATTCTTTGGCTGCCTGTGGTCATTTTGTCCTGCCTAAGAACAGAGGCGTTTCTCACTGGAGTTATTCATTAATCCCAGTGGCCTGAGAGTACAGCTTCAACGGACTCGAGCTCAACTCTGTCGCTAGTAGTTCTTTGTTTTAAAATTCAAGTTGGCAGCAACAAAAGATTATTTTACATTTGTTGCAGTTGCTTTAGAATTACAATGTGAAAAAGTTTGAAACCACATGGCTTCTTTGATGTTTGAGATTCATTGAGAAACAGAGGAGACAGCAATGAAATAAGTGCTTTTTTACCTACAAGATTATTATGAAAATAATACGGTTAAGATTAGCTATTTTCTAGTGTTCATACTTTTTAAGACAGAAGCAGAAATAATTTATTTCACTTAGTTTTTCTTACATTTTCACACTTTGGGGACAATTTCCACCTGCAAAAAGTCAAATATGCATAATGTTCTTTTTAATATAAATATGAAATAAATTGAGCAGAAAAAAAGGTTTTATGAGTTGTATAATTTATCCTATTTTACTCAATAAATTTTAAATGTTTCTGTAATTTTTTGGGGGGTATTTTCAATCAGACCCTTTTAAAATTCCCATCCCTTAAATGACAGTTTAATAAAACTCAAATTATTGGCTTTCAGTTTTGTTGTGCCACTTCCAAGATTATCACTGGCACCCATCAGGTCTCCCCTTTGAAAAGTTTCTGTGGAGCTGCCCCTGCCCATAAATCAAGGTGATAATTTAGAAAAAAAGCAAGATAAGACTGTAAAGGAGCAGCATGAAGCAGAGGGAAAAAAGAACAAGTGAGGAAAAACAGACGGAGAACACAAGATGGAGAGTTCAGCAGAAACGACCAGGCTCATTAATGCACCATCACTGCTTTCATTAGCTCCCAAGAACAAGGTAAACAAATATAAACCACAAAAGAATAAGATGCAACTGGAATAATTGACAAAACACAATCAAGAGATTAGAGAAACTAACTGAGCTTCAGTGGCAATGACTTATACTCAGTCTGTGAGAGGGTCTTTATTAATCTATTCTGCAGTAAAAATACACAAACTGCATACGCACTTTGCTGATTTATATTTCATTGAGGGGATGCAACTGTACGTGACAAAAAGAACCCATTTTTACAATTACTCTTTTATAAAATGTAAAAAAGTAAAGAAAACATGACATTTTCAGAACATCAGTAATACAAATAACAGGAATGTCCTTTGAATATATCCTGTAAAACTACTCTCTTTCTATTTGTATGATAATAATAATAATAAAAAAACTGTCCTTGCATTAGATTGAAAACATCTTTTGGAAACCCCTTTTTCTCTTTTTTGCAAAGAAGAGACAAATGCTCCTTATTGTGTTTTTTATTTTATTTCCCAGTGTGCTTGCTGTTTCTTCCATCAGGCATTTTTAAACCCTTGCATCTATTACCTTTCACCGGGTAAATACCTAACGCTGGAAACATTTGTCAACGTATGCAGCTGGCTGAACAGAATAGATTATTAGGAACAGAGGGGAAAAAAAACACACTGCCTCTCTAAACAGTGCAAAGCTTGCCATACAGAGTGTGATTCTTTACCCCAGACATAAGGAAGCAGCAGAAACAGCAGTTCTGGCGGTTTGCACATTCACCAGCACAGTGTAATAGTTTTTTATGCCCACAGTGCGATTGGAAAGACAATTTCATAATTCACTGTATTTAAACAACACGCAGTAATTACACATCTCGAACAATAAGCCAAAAGCAACCAGATTTGAATGGCTGGTCAGAGGTTATGTTGTGTCTAAAGGTGCAAATGATGAGCAGTTGCGTGAGGAATTTATGTGGTTTGTACGGTGGTGTTTACATCAAGCCTCATTAGAGATTTATCACTGACGCAATGCAGCTCATTCACTCTGAATGCTGGGGCCAACACAGTGGAAAGCCATGAGCGTGAAAACACTTATTGTAAATCACTGAAAGAAAATACCGAAATACAAGTAACCAACTGCCAAACGGCTAAAAAGGAAGCTTTACGTCACAATATTAGATGTCTTATTTGGCCTTTTTATGCTGTACCTTAAGAATTAAACGGCAATTTGTCTGTGTTGAAAGGTAGCTCAGAAGTCAGATATGTGTATTTGATGTGCACATGTTTTGTCCAAATTGAGCTGCAGAAAACGAAGGCAAAGCAAAATAGTTGATGGTTTTGCTTGCAATAAACATTTTGAACCATCTAAAATATGCGCAAAAAAGCAGCCTCTGGCTAAATCGGCTGCAGAATCACATGCGAAATAAGATTTGCCACAGTAAAGGAACAAGAGCAGTATAGTGGCCCCCTGTTATAGGTCCTGTGGCCAGTGCTGTGCAAACAGCAGAAAGTTGCGGCGTGTGAAGGGTAATGGGACATCCAACGCCAGGGGACAGCAGGCAGCAGAGTCACACACCGCAGCCGAAAGAAAGATGAAGTAATATCAGGAAACAAGTAGACACACTCCACTTCGAATTCTGCCCCAAACAAGATTAAAGTGACATTATTCTATGAGAGTGTGGCAAGAGTATTAATCTTACACATTGAGGCAGAGGCTGGACAAACAAAAGCAGCCTGCAACAGTATGAGAGTTCATTCTTTATTTTGTCAGTATGTGGTTAGATTTAGAAGTAGCCATGAGAACCCTATAATCTCCTTTTGCATTACACTGAGAGGGCCATTGCACCCCCTTTAGTGTTTTCATGGCAGATGTAATGAGTAAGTTACATCATTCAAGTGTAGCATGTTGTTTGGCAGCTAGAATGTTTTTTTTATTACCATTAAAAACACTTTAGTAGAATCTTGAATGTTATTGCACAGAAATCGTCAAGTGTCAATGTGGGGTGGTTTTGCATGCTGTTTGTATGTATATTTCAGTAAAGCCTTCAAGGATAAAAAAACCCCAAAGTAATACACACATTAAATTTTTCATAAACCAATAACACACACTTAAGGAACTTTTACATAAATATAGTTTGTGTTATGCTGTATATAATAGGAGGGACACATGTAATTACTGTCTTTTTTACTTGGCAGCTGCAATTGAAAAGTTTTCATGTTTCTGCTAAAATGTTCAGCTGTCTCAACATTTATTGGTATCCCTGGTAAAGATCTTTAAAATAAAATAATAATTCATTGCAGTAACAGAAACTCTTTCTGAAAATATTTTTTTTTTTTCATTCAGCCTTTAATCTAGTAACATTTACTCAGTTATAACAATATCCCAAATTCTGATTTTTTTTTACAAACTAATCAGTACCACATTTATTGGAATCCCAAACAATTGCTCTAAGGTAAGTATAAATGAAGTCCTTTTTGAAAATGTACTTCACTCTTTAAGTTGTTGAGCTACACAGATGCTGATTTATCTTTACTCCTCTTGAAAACAGGGAAGACAAGAGAACATACCATTCAATTAAGGTAGATGCATCTCTTCTGAGATAAGTCTGAGAATACCTACAGAAAAACAATTGCTTGTCTAAACCTGCCTATATTTACACCCAGAGCAATGACTAAAAACAACTGGAACTGTGACATATACAGTTGGCAGATGATTCAAGTCAGTCTTGCCACCACACACAGTAAAGAGAGTGGCTAGAAAGGTATACATGATGATACATTTTGATCTTAGTTTAGACTTGTATGTCTCAGTTTCAACTGTTAAATTGTATTACTAACCTAACTGTAGATATGACCAAGCTTAAACAAGTAGTTATTTCCTGATTTATAAAAATTCACATATATGCCCCAATTGAATCTCATGTTCCCTTTTCTTTCCTAACTTGAAAAGAGAAAAGGAAATAGGCCTTTGTTTCTGATCATATTGATATCCCAGGGAAGCAGGAAGTCATGGATTACTAATTAAAAGTTATTTTTCACGGATAAACCTAAAAACATTAAGCATGTACTGATTATAATGATTTTGCCAAAATGGTTATATTTGAATGCAGGATTTTCCCCTCCAACTAAACACATATAATTAAATTAAATGTTGAATTTTAAAAAGTCTTCTGTAAGAGAATATATGACTGCAATTAAAGATTAATTTATTTTAAGACTTTTTATACATCTTTACCAGGAATCCTAATATTTGTATCTAGATATGCACATACATGTCATAAAACCTCTAAAAGCACAGTAACTTTGTACCAAACAAAAGAAGATCCCCACCCATACCATTTAGGAATTCATTGGGTTCAAACCCACCAAATGAGTGTTACATTGAGGTTTTGTTTACAACCTGTTGCATAAATAAGTCAGTCCCTAAACCCCACTGAGGAAGACAGAGCTTTAATGAGTGGGGTTTAAGCCCCTCCACCCCTCTACTCTTCCACTCTCAGCTTGGTCTCCTAATGAGCCATCATCATGCAAAACTGCCAGCTTGATACACATTAATTGGATTTTCACTTTTTCACCAGTTAATTGACCAGCATTGTCATGTTGGCCAGCCTCCGAGGGCTTCTAAGAAAACAGGGCAGCTTCCCCTTTTTACTCTCACCGACTCAAATAGCCACCAACTTGAGAGGGGAAACATTTTTCTTTTCTTTTCTTTTCTTCCTTACAACCGAGATCCGCTATCTCATTAAAGGCTTATGGCATTTGTTGGAGCTCCTTCCTTTGTAGAGAGAAACTGTTTGTGTGCTGCTCAGCTGAAGCCTTTTACAGTTTGTTAACCTGCCTCTGCCAGTGCCAGAGACCCCGGGGGGAAAAGCCTGATGTGCAGTGAGTGACTTAGATTCCTCGTGCCCTGGAGGACAGACCACAGGGTTAGGGAGTGCAATCCCACGCCACCTTGTTCAACAAGCACCAAAACAAGAAATGAATGCAGCCATGGCATTTCACAATGGTTATTTGATATGTTGACACATCAATGGTGTTTCGAATTCTGCCAGGGGAATTTTTTTTCGTTCACATAAATCCATGCAGTTCAAATCCACTTGAGGAATGTGCGATGGGACAAATGTTTGAGTCACTGTGCCGGAATTAATCTTGGAAATAGAGGATAAAAAAACCAGCCTGGACAAACTAATGTGACCTCCAGTTAATCAATGACAAAATACTGACATTTGAAAGGCTTATTTTAGTTATGTTTTCTTAACTTGTGTCCTCTCTGGAACTGCTTAAATATTAACATTTAAAATTATTTAAAGTGGAGTCCATGTTGATGATAGGTATACCAGGCTGATAAAGTGTCATCTCTTGCTTTTTTTGTGAGAAAAGCACAACATTTACAAAGGATATGGATGTTTGCAAGCACATGCAAGCTTTTTCACATTTTTTCAAATTGCATGGGCTTGTAATCTATTTTCTTTTTTCTGTGACAGACCAACAGAAAGTAGAAAATAATTGTAAAGTAAAAGGAAAATTATACGGAATTGTCTTTTTTTTTCAAATAAAAATCTGAGAAGTGATGAACATTTAAATTTGGCCTCCCTAAGTCAATACTTTCTAGAACTTTCTTTTTCTGTCATAACAGCTAAAAGTCTTTGGGGCCATGTCTAAAATATTTCAAACATCTGAAGGGGAAACCTTTTGCCCATCATACTTTGCAAATAACTAATCACCAGTCAGACTGGATGGATTGAGTCATTCTTACAGTAAAGAAATTGATACCCAGAAATCTGACCCCTTTGAAGATATTTCACAATCGGAGCAAGAATTTTGAAAAGGTCTTCATCATGACATATTGTACTTTATCCTGCAGATTATTTCTTTAAGACTGGTAAACCATGTCCAAAAGCGAAGTTTATAATAATAAAACTATTATAAACTGTTTATTTATATGCATGTCTATTGAGCCTCTTTATAAAATGATCTCATTCTACTACTTTACAACTCGGTAAGTGTTTGAAACTAATGATTTCTTGGGTTTTTTCTCTTGTTAAAAAGACATCTAGACACTGAGCTAATAATGTCTGATTTAGAGTAAAGTCGAGAAATGTTCTGCAAAATCAAGGAAGGTCAGGCCAATAGGGGCTTTCAAGCCTGATCATATTGCTTAAGATTTGGTTGGAAAAGAAAAGTAAGGAAAATTTTTGATACTTAAGATGACACCAAGTATATAAGTGTAATGACTGATAAGTAAATCATTTATTCTATATAGACTACTGCCAATATAATCATTCAATATTGTAATTTTTCAATATTTAAGTCTCCTTTTTTGAATTTTAGGGAAGTATGCAATTAGGGCTTTCCAGTTAAGGGAACAATTTATCATTCAGATTGAATATTGATACAGATAAATAATAGATTGCTACATTACTGTTTAATTGAAATGGAAAACTTTGATCTAAACTGTGTTTTGCAGCTCTGGCTGGATGTTCAGGGATGTTGTCTAGCTTGGAGGTGAACCTTTGCCCCAGCTTTCAGTTTGTTTTTTGAGTTTGTAACAAGATTTCTTCCAAGATGGTCTGGAAGCCCTGTATTTAGCTCCTACCATCTTCCAATCAACTCTTTCAAGATTTCCTATTCCTGCTGAAGTAACGCATCCGCACATCATGATGGTACCATCACCATGTTTCACTTTGAAGATGGTATGTACAGGATGATATTAACTTTTTTGGTTTCTGCCATGCACACAAAGACTTTTGTATGTAGCCCAAAATTTCCATTTTGGCCTCACCAGAGCATCTTCTTTCACATATTTGCTGTGTCCCCTTCATTGGACACCAGAAATATTTTGTTTTCTTTCTTTCAACACTGGCTTTCTTCCCTTTACTAGTACATGATGGCCAGATGGAGAACATGACAATATTTTTCCACTAACAGATTACCCCATCTGAGCTGTGGGTTACTGCAGCTCCTCCAGAGTTATCAAAGATCTCTTGACTGATTCTCTGTTTAATGCTCCCCATGGGTGGCCATATTTGCAAAAGCCACATAAGATTGGGTTAGGGTTGGATTTTCATTTGTGTATTCCATTTTTAACTCTACTGTGCTTCCCTGTCAAAATCAGTAGAAAACACAGTTTTGCTCAAGTCCTCATTATGGTGGTGCAAATAAATTGCCATTAAATCAGAATAATTTGACCATTTATATATTTAATCTCAATGGAAAAGGATACTCCTGTATGTAATCATGATTGGATCATCTTGCATAATATTCTACATAATTATTTCTAACTGAAGCTGTAAACATTACATCCTCAAATTGCCACCAAAGGAAAATGTTTTTTTTTTCATTTGAATAACAATAAAATATCTTCAGAGAAAATTGTGTGGCATCATACAGTAAAATACAAAAAAAATCTATTTGCTTGACTGAAAAAAATATCAAACTGAATGTTATTGTACTTGAACCACAACATGGAAACTTTTCGCATCAGTGGCTCTTAGAGAACAATGACTGTTATTGATCCAACATTTCATTTTGACAATTATTTAATGTAATGGATGTCTAAATGGGTGCAGTGTGATAGTTAAGGCATTTATTTTAACTTTCTACTAAAAACAAAAACGCTCAGTGAGGTCCATGAAAAGAAACTCTGTTAGTTGCTCTTTGTAAAACTAATGTTCTGGTCATCTGAAAATAGACCTTTCCCTTCAATCAATAACCCCGCAGTCAGGGAACACTGAAGGTTAGAGGTCAAACATTTACAAATGCTGTTATTGGCTAATCAAGGGCAATAGCCTTAATTAATCGATGGAGTGTTCAGGAGGAGGGGTTGTTTTCACCATATAATTTGTTGGCCTCCATAACCATGAAGGATTCCATTATTTATGTAAAAGTGTCCATTATGCCACTAGGAGGAGAAAAAATAGGCGTTCTTTTTTTAATGCCATCAACGTTTAATCAAGCAGAACTTCATTAATCCCCATAATTAATTGAGCAGACTTTGCTATGTTTCTTTTGCTACCTTTACTTTCTGGTCGGACGGACATGTTTCACCATTATTGTTGTCCCATCCCTCCAAGGGTTGTGAGTTAATCTGCATGACCCAGCACCTGTCACATACTAATAAACACAGGACTAATTGACTTTGTTGCCCCACTTATCAGCTACCTTCCAGCAACCATAGAGATTTTTGTTTGTATACAGCAGGGCCACCAGGTGTGTCCTATCAACCAAGAAAGAGATATTGTATAAAATGGTTATTAGTAGATCATCACAGGAGAAGGTTGTATGATATTAATATTTAAGGTCAGCTGTTTTAGAACAAAAACAAGTGCAGTGATGATGGCACCATGCTCTGATGTTCCATATTAAATATTAATATGTACAGAATTTAAAATCCTGCACTTAATAGGTACTTTGTTATGTTATTTATTGTGCCATGCACCGTTAAGTACTCTTAGTCTCAGCTAATCTGGAGAGCTAATGTCCTGTTAATTTGATGTGAACATTAGAGAAAACTGCCAGGAAACCAACCAGAAGCTTTTAAATCTGGAAGTTTTACTCTTTACATAACGCAGTAAGTGAATCTTTCCCACAGAAAGTACTCACGTGTTTCTCTGTTTTTGTCCTTGATGAAGTTACTGTTGTCATAATCTTCATGTCATCTTTCCTTTTATTTTTCATAAAGAAATTCTGGCTCCTGTTTTTTTCTCTTTTCTGTTGTCTCACAACTCCAGACTCTCATACTATCTGTTTCTGCTAGAGATGTTCCTGCTAAAAAAGAGTATTTATTTCCACTGTTGCCACATGCTTTAACAGAGTTAGGGATTCCTGCAAAGTCAGTGATTAAGTGCAAATGACTGAGCTTTCTAACTTTTTACCAATGCATTTAACGAGAAGTCAAAATAATTCAAAAATGTAATTGGACTGTATTAGACTGTGTGTCTCTGAATCTGCCAATAGGGAATGGGCAAATCGATGCAGGTTGCTACCAAAATGGCTACTAATGTTTCCATACATCTAATGTAAATAACTGAGTTTGTAAATGACCCTGTTATTAAAATTATTACCTCTGACACAACTTTGGTTTAACTATTTGAAATGGTGGCTTTTTACAATGAAAACATGTTTTCCTCTACTGAAAGTCTGGCAGTGAAGCAACTTCATTGATAAAAGGGGGGGGGGGGTAAAATGCAAAATTGACTTTCTGAAGTTTGATATCCTGAGAATCTGTCTTTCCCTCATTAAAAACATGCCTGAAGTGTTGCTCTGACCCATTCACTCATGTTAGAGTAATCTTTGAGTCTCTGCCGGTAGTTCTCGGGGTTGCTGAAACGCCTGCTCCCACCTATCCCCGCCTTTTCCACCCATCTCCTCCTCCGACCTTACGTACTCAGCCAAGAGCCTCGCCCCTGCAGAGCTCCCCTGCCCCTCCCCACACTACACAACTCCGGCCGAGTCCCAGGTGCAGTAATTATAACACACCAGCTGTAGCTGCGCGTCTTTTGTGGGATTTATTTCCCGACTCTGTGCATGCTGCGATGATGCACGGAATGTGACGAACTGAAGAGGGAGTGTCAGAAAGAGTAGGAGGGTCTTATGGTGCGTTCACACCGCACACATTGTCTACGTCAGGCAACGCTCTCAACGCATCTAGTTTCCCACATGTACGTTGAAGCTTGCAACGCTTGCTTCACAAAGCACTGCGTCAGGCAACGCTCTCAACGCATCTAGTTTGAGGCATGTACGTTGAGCAAAAAAGAGTGCGAAGAAGATACGTGTGGTGACGTCGCTACAGTGAGACGCTCTGATTGGTTGGCGCACTGCGTCAAGTGCGTCAAGTCCGTCAAAAGTTCAGCTAGCTGAACTTCTGCATTGCTTGCGTTTGCTACGTAGCCGCTTGAAACGAAGGTAACGCTTGAAAAGTCGACAGAGCCAACGCACACAACGCATTGCGGAGACTCTGACGGACCTATGACGGACTCAACCGTAGACTTTACATGTAATCTTGCCGCAACTGACACTGACGTTTGGGGCAGCGTGAACGCACCGTTAGAAAGGCACAGGCAAAAATCAAGGGGTCCAATACGGAAGTAAATTTATTTAAGATGGATTTGGATAAATGATGGACTTTTAAGAGACTTAAGGTGACAATTTTATTGGAGTGTGCTATAGAAGGGTAATATGTGCCTGGAAGAAGCATAATACCCCCCCCCTTTAACATGAATGTCGGTAGCTACCTTCATCTCAGGACCCAATGGATCCTGAGAATCTGGGCTGAAATGGTTTCCATACAGCATCAATCAATCAATCAAACTTTATTTATGAAGCACCTTTCATACAAAAAATGCAGCTCAAAGTGCTTTACAGATTAAAATGATCCCACATAACCCACATTCCCATCCCTTCCCCAAAATTATAAAAACCAAAAGACAGTTATTCCCCCTTCCCAAACCCATGAAACAATTTGTTCAGTTTTTACTCTATGGTGAAAAATAAAAATGTAACTTTAAGGGAAAAAGCTGCAATCTTTTGTAAGAAATATCAATAAATAGATCAATGAATCAATCAATAAAAAACTAAATAACTAAATAAATGCAGTTTGCTTCTGTGTACAACTTGCTCTTACTATCAAAGTCATTCTAACAAACAACATTGCCCAACATAATGATTCTTTTTTGTCAGTCAAAATAACAATTTATATTTTTGGTTTTATATGGGCCTGAAGTTCTCAAGAACTATACATTTCTTACCTTACACTTACAACATTTTGCAATAATTTGGATCTTAGGAGTGGTAGAAATCGGAATTTTTTTCTCCCCTTTTGATTAAACACAAAAGTGTCATCAGAGATTTTGGGCTCCCAGTTGAGAGGCCAAATAGCTTAAAGACAGAAACAAAAATATGGCTGCAGTGTCCTACTCATCCTGCAGTACTGCAGTCAGGGAATGTGCTAGCTATATACAGAATCACCATATGTCAAACTTTGCACCGCTACCGCTTTCTCTGTCTCTCTGTTCTTGTGTTGTTCATTTACACACTTACTTAAACACACACACATAAAATTTCTGTTCATAGTTTTTCCAGGGTATTTCTCGGTTAATTAACAGATTAGTGGTGTGGGACAGCTCTGAAGTTCAGGGGTCAAGACTAAACCCTCTAACTGAGAGGATAATCAGTGGCAGGTGGGCCCACACTTCTCCCATTGCCCCTCCACAAACCCCTCCCCCACTTGACTTGACTTGACTTATAGCAAAATAACCCCCCACCACCCCCACTCAATCATTGCTAACAGCGATCTTGAGTGTGGCCTCTAAAAGCGCACCTGAAATGAAGAAAGATAGAGCAGGAGAGACCTACATTCGAAGAGCTCTGGAAATATGTCCCCCTTTCATATATGCTGCCAGGCCTCGTATTTACAAAACTGAACAGTAGGAATCTCAGTGCCCAGCCTGACTGAATGAGAAGTAGACTATAGGACCATAGGCCTGTTGCTAATGCTATGCAACAGAAACACAAAAACAGAGTCCAAAGTAAATTAGTTTTTTTTCTCTTTTTTTTCTTTTTTGCCCTGTCTCTGCAGTCACTCCTCCCATATTCCATTCCAGGTTCAGCTCAGTGGTGATCTCCATTGTGAGGCTTTGAATGGGAGACTTTGGGAGTGTCTCTCCTTCAGTTAATTAGGAGTGGCCAGTGTTTCCGCTCCCCTGTGAGTCCCTCCATTATGATTTCCTCACATTCTTTGTCAATAGTTAACCCCATTCCTTTGCTCTGGCTTCAAAGACTTTTGACAAAAAATATTGTTTGTAGACAAGAGATTGTGACATGTTTAGACAAAAATTTTCATTGCCTTGCCTTGTCTTTTTAATTCAAATAATTTGGACAGAAACAACAACATAAAAATATTCACAATATTCAACAAAATTAACACAGGGAAACAACTTTAAAGAGAGATGGAGGTATATCTGTGACAAATTAACACAGTTTATCATCACATAGCGCAAGCAGAGAGTTTATGAAGCTTTACATATATGCACTATCAAAGTAGCCTGAAACACATAGTTATTAAAACACCAACCTAAAATATACCTCCCCTACGTCTGTGGTGAACATCAGCCAGAAAAAGAAGTCCCGGGGTGCATTCTGCATGTGCCCAGCAGGCATCCATTTGCTGGAAAAAATCACTTTGCCTCATTAGCTACACACACTCTAAGTTTGTCACAATGCCTTTGCTTGAGCCCCGCTAACAGAGCCCTCCCTCTCCTCCTTCTCTAGGTGGAGACTTCAGGGGCCAGAGGCACAGTTTGGTGAGTGAGGCCTTTTCTTCTACCCCTCTCCTTGCTGATTTAAAGGTTGTAATTATCTTTTGCTGGGGGAGGCTGTAAATTGGATTAAAGTGGAGGGTTTCGGCTGAGTGGGTCACCCCCCACCCCCCACTACTTCCCCCTCCCTCAATCCCCCCCACCACCATTTCACCACTTGGTGGGCCACACGCTGATAAAGTGCGGAAAACCGGATTTGGATTCAGCCTCTGTATTCATGGTTTCCTGCTGGAAAAAATGAAATTTTCCAACAGAAGGGGCCAGCGTGCCTGTGGTATCTGTCCGTGTGGTGTGTTTCATCTGGCCTCACTCTTCCAGAAACACCATTACCTACGTTATCTCTGTGAACCAACTCAGCCGGACTGGACTGGGAATCCTGGCCAGCTACTTCCTCACACAGACCTCTGGCCAATTCCTTATTGCAGCTCCCTTCAGTCCTTCCAGCCTCCTGAATTAGAGTTTATTAAATGTAACTGCTTTGTGCTGAGATACGAGCATGCCTGATGTACAGTATGTATACCACAACACAGAGAAGTAAGAAACTGGTGTTCATGTAGTGAGTTAAAATCCAACTTTGAAGAGCAAAGATAAGAAGATAAGGTGGGGAAGATGTTTTTTGGCTTTGAAGCCGTTTTGCTGGTAATCGTAAAATTTTAATCCTGTCACAGAATGTCTCAAAGTCTTTATGGATTGCTGGTATACTGGTGCGTGAAATGGCAAATTTACCTATCCAAATTATGTCAACCTTTACTCACCTACTCAACTCATGCCAAACACAGCACCTGCATTAAATGAATGTGTCTTTTCAGATTGATGCCCATAAGCAGGATTTGAAAAAGGAAACAAAACTAAACAAACACATAGACAACAACTGAAGTGTATTCCTTAAATTTGTTTATCACCTCTGGTAAATTTAGCAGTGTGGTCAGGCTACTCTTCTATAACAATTACGATGATGCAATGCCTTCTTGAAAAAAAAAAAAAAAACAACTACAAAAACTTCTGGTTCCCCATATGTACTTATTGTTTGCAGAAAACTATAAGGTCATTTTTAAATACGATTAAGAACAATTTGTCAAACCAGTTACATTCTTGTGCTTTTTAAGTAATAATGATTATGAAGAAATATGGTAACTTCATTCTCCTACATTTTTTTCCATTATTATCTATTCTATCTATTGCTATTATTTTTTGTTGTTCTACTTAAAGGAGCTGTATGTAAGAAATTTCTTTCAATTAATCATAAAATGGCCCTGATATGTCACTAGACATTAAGAAATCATGTTCATTTCAAATACTTATTTCACTGACAACAGTTGTACGGTCAGGATATTGTCAAAGTGAAGTTGCAGCCCTCAACTGATGTTGATGTGGATGTTGACATCTTGTGTTTTGGCCTGAAGCGCCACCCTCCACCTATCTACCAATCACAAAGTCAGTACTGTTTCGGCATCAGGGTTGCCAGCTGGCTCAGCCATGCCAAAACTTTAATTTTCCTCTCATGAGGTCATTTTTCTGTTGATTTTCACACATGGTTGGACCTACTTTGTTGCTAAATAATGTAAGCCCTATTCAAACTCGAAGGTTTTGGGTGAGAATTGAAAAGTTTTTGCAACTAACTTTGTCTACCTTGACAAATCTTATTTGATGAAAAGTAACCCCTAACCCTGATCTTACCACTACCATGTTTAACTGTAGGTGTGGTCAGGGCGGACTGGGACAATAATCCAGGCCAGGAATTTGATAGCATCTGAGGCCACCACCACCCAATTAATGCAAAATGCCTACAGTGCGTTATGTTGGGCACCTACTGATGTAACATGATATATTGAGATGTATTAACTAGCCATTATTTAGCAAACATTATCTGGATAAAACAGTATAACTCAATTTACAGTTTGTTTGGAAAAAACTGTCAAAGGTTTTTGCCTTTTGCTGGCTCTAGATGGGTTGCTGAACATGCTGCTCTGCTCAGCAGCACCTGTCTGTGTGATTCACTGCTGCCTGTGTTAGCATGTGTACGCTTAAGGTGCGTTTAAAGACGGCTCTGTAAGATTCTTACCAAATATTCATGGATTAAACGGCTGAAAAAAGTGCATGGGAGGGACAGAGGGCACCAACAAGGAAAGTGTGGGGGACATGTCCCACCCCCGCATCTGTTACGCCACTGCTGAGTGGGGCAGATGCATTAATAAGCCGCACAAAGGATTGTTTATTTAAAAATCCAGCACAACCCGACATGACCGTCGGCAATCTCGGAGTGGGCCAGTTCATCGGCTATGGCTACCGGGAAATGTTCCGAAGGGCCAGTCCGCCACTTGGTGTGGTATTCCTTGTATTCGTTCTTCACAGTAAGCCACCAGTGTTGTTTTATTTGCAAAACCTATCCTATTAAATTCTGAGTTCAAGTTTGGTTTTATCAGACCAAAACACGTTTTCACAAAATGTTATTGGAGATTTTGGCCAAGCCTGGAGAATTGCTTTGGAAGAAAAGATTTTGTCTTGCCCCCCCATCACTTAGTTCAGAGATGTGGAGAATATAGGAGATTCTTGTCACAAGTAGAACACTATGAGGTGCCGTATTGGACATAATGAATGTTTCCCTCTCACTCACAACAATATGCATACACCACTAGCAGCATTCTCTCACATAGTCAAAATTTATAAAATCCCACATCTACAATAATAGAATTAATGCAATTCTGGGATTTATATTATCTGCTATTAATGTAGAATAATCTACTCCACGTTTGAAGAGTAAGTATATTAGTTTATCCATTAGAGCAGATTGCTACTCAAGGTAGTGAAAAATTAGGTGGAATCGCCCTTTAGCCATTTCCAGAGTTGGACTACAATCGGAAGCCAACTTCAGACTCTTATCACCCTATTTATGATGTTTTGATAGATCTCACCGTATTAAATAGACAGTAAATAAATATTTATCACAGACAGCGTTAATGTTATGGGTATTGGGGAGTTTGGGGAACGTTTTAGCGATTTAATCTGCTCTGAATGTCCGATGTTTTCCTATTAAACTGACAGTGGGATAAACGCATGCACATTACAATCTCAAATTTTTAGCTTCGTCTCCTCTGGGACAAAATTACCTTACACACACACTAGTATGAGCCCCTCTTTCACGCTAGTATATTCTCACACATAAACAAGTATCAGCCTCTCATTCACACTAGTATAATCTGACACATACACAAGTATTAGCCTCTCAGTCGCACTAATATTACCCCACACATATACATGTATGAACCCTAAGAGCATGTGTGTGCATCCTTTTGGTATGTGTGATTGAAATTTCAGTAGTATATACTGTATGTGTAATTTTATTCATGTTGAGTATGTGAGAGAATGCTGCTAGTGGTGTAAGCATGCTTTTATTGGTGTGAGTGAGAGGGAAACATATGTGGCACCTCATAGAACACAACTACTACTTGTTGAAAATGTATGCAGCTCCGACAGTGTGGTTGTCGGCCTCTTGACAGTCTCCTGACAAGTTTCCGTCCTTTTTATGCAACAAAACTATTGCAGCTTTTCTTCAGTTCAATTTTACTCTTATTTGCTTGTTTTTCACTTGAATTGTATATTATATGCATAGAAAGTTTCTAAATTACTTTTAGAAGTCCTATTTTTTACATCACAAAAACCTGGCATTTTGGAGTATGGATATTTTTAGACCCCGTATGAGTCTAGATTTGGAATAAACAGAGAAATAATTTCTGGGAGTATATAAAAAACATAATTTCAAAAAACATGCAATATAATAATCTGGCTTGCTGTCATCTGTTAAAATTACTACAAGATTCTATTGTCTTACAGGTTTTTACTAGAGTTTATAAATTTATAACAGGAATTATCGTAATAGCAAAATGACTTGGTTTTACTCAGAATAATGTGTTATACCAAGCTAAATTGAAGGGTTATCTACTGTGAGCACAACGACCTGAAACCTGAAGAGAGTATCGAATAGGGTTTTTCTATTCATGTAAAATGTCAATGCATTTTCCAACAGACACTTAAAGGGGATCAGTGGACCCTCAAAGTAGTCATGGAGAAAATAACCTTTGAGTTTTACATAGGGATGTTACTCAACTGAGCCTTTGTATGACCATAACACCTCTAATGATTTGACCAAATAGCTTTGACATTTTGAAAAGAAAGGGGAAAATATAGAACAGTAGCCTCACTGTGATTCATAAAGAAATAAAAACACAGGCAGACATCAGCGGTCATTCAGTGTTTACTTATGCCTTCAAGCAATCGGAATTTAATGCTCAGGCAAAAAGTCCACACAGAGAGAAACAGAGTAAGCTGTCCTTGGCATTAGTTAACAGTGTATAAGTGTTTTTCATTAGGTGCTAGAAAAACAGAGCTGCAGTTATATGGGAGGCTCTTCTCTTGATGTGTTTCCAGCCTCCCAGACTGGTGTCCTTTTCTCGCTATGATTAGTGGAAATAAATGGGAGGGAATGCTGTTAGTAGGAGATCTTTCCACACGGTGGGAGCTTACAAGTGTTTGCATAAGATATGGATTGTTTGTACTGCTCCCAACAACTAATCTATTTATTATTAGACTCAAGAAATATGGTCAAATAAGTTAGTTGAAAGACATAAGAAACCAACTCCCATTTGACTGAATTATTAGAACATGTTATTTATTTCCCCACAAATAGTTTTAGCCCTTAGGTACAGTCATAGCATGTATATTTTTAGTGATGAATTAAACTCAGCCATTATGTCTAAATATTATAACTTTTTAAAATGCATCACAATAAGAAATATAACGGAAATAAAAAAAAACTTTTTTTATTTTATTTAAATCAAATAATGTCTTATGTAATAAGATGCTGTGCAATAAGTATGGACGATATGCACAAGAGATATTTTGTAATCCAGATCTGTTAATGAATTATCCCCACATCCAACATATTCACAGTGGATTTGTGTCAGCAAATGAGGGTATTTTGTCTGTGTGTTTATTAGACAGTAGTCCGAACCGCCTTTCATCTTTAATTTCCTGCTGTGTCATCTGAAGACTGAGATCAAAGGGAGGACAAAGTGACCTTCCACGCTCTGGTCTCCTCTGAGGAGGGTGAAAGACCCCCGCTGCTCGCTCAGCCCTCAACCCTATCTCTCTCTGCTTCCTCTTCACTCAACCCTTCACCACAGGCGAGCCTTTAAAAGGTAAAACTTATCAAGGCTATTTGTCTGCAATAAGCCTGTTCATCTTACCCTACTGATTAGTGAGTGACTTAGGAGCAATTAGTATGTATTTGATTCTGTCATTGACAAACATCATTGTTTTGTTTTTTTTTCTTTTCAAGCAGCTGGGACTCTGTTATGGCTCTTACTCTCCGCTTTTAAACTGTAGTTTGACTTCTTCTGTATCTCCTTCATGAAATGGCCATCCAGTGAGCATTCCCCTTTCTCATCAGAATACTTTGATTACCAATCTGTGTGATCTTTGTCAATCAAACATCTGCTCAATGTTTTGTCCACTGCTGCACCTGCTGACCTCCAACTGACCTGCAAAATAAGCAGTGAGGCGGGAAACCACAGGAAGCAATTTACTCTCCCAAAGCTACCTTGGAAAAGGGAGAACCAATCAGGGTCCTGCCTGAGTGTCCATTTCTGATTAAACATACTCTCTAGCTTGGCTTCTTATGTTTGATTTTCTTTCTTTTTAACTGCACACACAGTGTTTCATAGGCAAAGGGGAGGTAAAAATTCTGCCTTCCAAATGGATTGCAATTTCCCTCCATTTAGCACCTGAAGGTAATTAGCTTGAAGAGATTGCAGAGTGAGAAACACGTTCATGGAACATTAACTCTCGCACATTCTCCAGTTGCAGGGAATTAATAGGAAAGATTAAAGTTTAAAGAGAGCAAATGCCATTAGCTCACAAACCCTTTCTCTGGGGCAGCAACCAAAACACACAAAACTAGTTTCAAGAAGGGTTAAACAGAAAACAGCAAAAGAGAAGGAAAAAAGAAAGTATTTACAATACTATGGTTTATATCGACTCTATTATAACAGTTTTGAGCCGGTAAATCCTGAAACATAAAGAAAATCACAATGGATCTTTCCACTGTTTTTTCAAAGCAAATGGATATTTCAAAACGCCTTTTCTGAAATAAAAAGCCTTTTGAGTAAAGCCCCCAAAATTGGAAAAGCTCTTCCATATATGTGACGTATCTCACCACACCATCTTGAAGCCTGTCATTGTCTATGGATGTAATACAGAAGTCTACTGTTTTCTTGACAAAAACAGATTTTAATTTATTTTATTTTTCAAATAGATGTAGTTGGTTATTGGCAACACGGAAACAGGAGTGATAGTTTTTGTTAAAGATTATCTATGCAGGAAATATTTAGCTCCATGGAATCAAACCACTGAAGAGGTTCTTCTCACCCATCAAAAACACTTTCTGTGTAGGAAACTTGTTTACTTTTAGATTGATTAAACAAATGAATTCCTGAATTGAGAGAAAGGAACAACCAAAAGCTAAAGAAAAAAGAGACAACATAAGTCATGCCACACCTACGCAGATAACTTGAGGAGTGAGTCAACAGCCAGACTGAGGTAACTGGAGGTATTGTTAGAGCAACAAGTTTATCAGCTAAAAAAATCATTTGGTTTACATAGCTGTTTTTCTTTAAATGTAGTCTCTTTCAATAAATCAAGAAACACTCTCCAAATTATTCTCTTGCATGCTTAAAGAGTAACTAAACCCCCCCAAAAACTTTTTTTGCTTCTAAACTGTATAAATGGATCTTTACCAATGCAATCAGTTTCTGGGGATTTTTTTACATTTTGGTGTAAACTTGTTTACTTCTACACTTTTTGGTCTAAAAACGTCTTAGTGCTGCCCTCTTAGGGTTGAACTGTGGCTACTGCATTTCGAATTTTGTGATTGGTGGAGAGCGGTACATCTCTACGTCACAGGCATTGACTGTGTCACAGCAGTCATGGTCTCACAGACACGCCCCGTGGGTTTGGGTATAAAACCATCAGACATACCGGCTAGTGATCGGAATTCCAGCTCTTTTTTGAGAGCCATTTCTTTTGGCTTGGCTCACCATAAAGAGCCGGCTTTTTCGGCTCCCAAGTGGCTCCTCAGATTTTCTGTTGCTTAAAGTGTACGTATCACCAAAATTAATGCAAAACGATGTGTACCAAATGTACCAAAACAAGCAGGGGGCACGAAAAAATAAAAAATACAGCTCCCAATGACGAGCCGGCTCCCATCGTTCACTTCAGAGTTAGCTCTTAGAGCCGGTTCGTTCGCGACCCACACATCACTAATAGCGGCCCCGTGGCGAGTTTGGAGTTGGATTGCGTTTTTCAGGTTACCATTATTATCACATTAGCACTTAGCATAGCTAACATACTGTTTTGAACGTTACCCTATGAGTTAGGGATAACGTTAGCCTATGTTAGCACTACCATTCAGAGACTGGACCCATCCTGTCTCTCTCTCCCTCAGCTGCGCCAGCCTCGGGCAGCACTGACTCAGCACCCCGAGCCAGCTGCTCGAATTGATACGGCTCGTGGCCGCTGGGCTCCATAAAGCCTCCCTCTACTCATCTATCTCCGGTGACGGCGGAGGAGATCCGCTGGCTCAGGACACCGAGCCAGTGCCGCCCAAGCCCGGACCAGCGTTCGAAACGAACCCTGGCCCGTTTAAAGTGGACCAAACAGTGCAGGACTGTTTGGACCTTTCATGCACGTGTGAATACACACAAACGAATCCTGGTGCGGACCAAGACACACTTTTTTTAGGTGGTCTCGGTCCGCTTCCAAACAGACTCTGGTGCGGTTCGCTTCAGGTGTGAATACAAACTAGTGTTGATTCGAACCAATTCCAGGATTCATGTGCCTTTTTGGACTAAACAAGCGACGGTAGCAAGGTAAGTGCATACCTGATCCTTCGTCTTCTGTTTTGCCACGGTGCTGCGAGCATGTTATGGGTCAGGGCAAGCAGAGCACATCGTCTCCTTCGGGTTACTGCACGCATTCCCCGACGCCTTTCCAAAATATGAAACAGAGCTTTGCGAAACCTGCGCTGAATGAGCTGCTCTTGACACTCAATGTGATTTTGCAGCTCCAATAACAGCAGAAATATGCAGAGCGGCGTAGGGCTTCCATGTTTTCCTCCATTTCCAGGTCTGCGCTCTGTGTGCTGCCCTAGTCATTGCTGTCAATGGCAGCACCGATCATCACACACATGGATGTGTTTACAAAATGTAGTTCACTTGCAAAAAGTACAGTGTGAATGCGAACCGCACCAAACGAAAAAAATTAAGTCCGCTTTTGGTCCGGACCAAATAAGCGGACCAAAGGACTTTTCTGGTCTGAATACACCCTTATTGTCTCATGATCTTAACTTCATTTTAATTCGCCACAAGTGTGTTATTGACTTGAAGTAACTTTTTAGCATAAAACAGAATGTTGTATTGGAAAACTAACTACAGATGTTACTTATAGAGTTTTTGTGGCATCGCATAGGGCACCCTGGAATAATATTTGGCAGCTACATCACTGTAGCAAAGTTAAACTCTCTCAAGTAAAACTTTATGTAGAGTAAAGTAAAACTTACACATCCACTGCATGGCTGGCTAGTATGGAGCAGGCATTTCTGGTGACAGTATTTATTATATTCCTGCATGTCTGTGCGCAGAAGAGTCACACTGAGGGTCAAAGTTTGACCAGAAATTACATCTGTCTGAACGCTGCCAAACTTTCAGTGTTTTCAACAACTATTGAACTACAGGCAGACTGGGGTCATGACAGTGTTTTTAAATCCTAGGTAGGGTGCTGGTTTCTTAGGTCTCCAAGCTATTGCTCTGAGGTAACAATACTCCTGTTTTTGTCCTACTCACTTGATAACTCACCATGTAAATCTTTACTTTATGAGTAACAATTTGGCCCGAAGACTGTTGTCTTTGCTTTTTGTCCTGGGGGGACATTTTGTTAAGGATGCTGAATTTGTCATTCCAGACATAACATTATTTCTTTTTGGTAACCTTTTGATTGCTTTGAGATGGCCTTTTTTTCTTTAATGTTTTTTTTACACATTTCTGTAATGTGAATTAATGTAAAACTTGAACTGCAGGTCTGAACACAGTTGAAAACAACAGGTGTAAAAATGATATCTGCCCTTTAAGGAATTATGAGTGTCCTCTCATTTCCATGTATAAGATCCTTACGATGCTCAACTTGCAAAGGCAAGCCTGAAAAAGTAAGCTCTAAACACTGTATACGTTTTAGAGAGCTGTTTTATATCATCTCTTCTGCTTTGCCATGCCTTTTTCACTTCCTCAAAGTATCTATATGTGTATCTAATCATTTATTTCTATCATACATTGAGTTTTTGTTCAGTTATACTTTTCTCCACTTATTTGCCCATTTAGCCATTCATCCATCAATCTATCTACCTTAAGGGGGATAGAGGAAGAGACGGCAATTGGCAATGAATTTTTAGAGGCCATCCCACTCAGAGATTCCATCATAGCTGGAAAAATTCTGTGAGGGAAAAAAATGAAATTGAGACATGGTAGAATTTATTGCCCAGAAAATTCCATTCTACTATCTGATTTGAAAAGTCCAGTCCTCCTAGCTTTCAGAAAATCTATTTCCCCACATTTTAATGCCCCCGTGTAGCAGTCCTCATAATTCATTCGAGTGTGTTAAGCTCAGTTTTATTAGATCTGAAACAAATTTTGGTGAGGATCTTATAGGTCATTAACCATGGAGTAATTTTATCCTTGTTTCCCTAATGATGCCATAATGGTGAGTGAATTTCTTAACTAAAGACCAAAGAACATCGTGAAGGTCAGCTTCATCTGTGGGCTCCTTCAAGCGCTTCTCGGAGAGATTGGAAAAGGCGCACTTTTTTGAGGAGTCATTAATAACCTCAAAGCTGAGAGCCTCTTTGCGATCTTTCTCTCTACCTTTTAATTTTCCTGCCTTTTTCTAACCTCTTTCTTGTTCTCTCTATGGCTCCCTGGCTTTTCTTCTGTTCTTTTATCGCCCTCATGCAGAAAGCATGGAATGCTGCACATGTGTTTGTGTGTCTGTGTGTGGGTGGGTTGTGTAAATGGATGGGAGAAAGTCAAAGAAAACGATGGAGAGCAGAAATGGTAGTGCAGTGACACAAAGATCCCAGATGTGATGCTGCTATAATTTGAATTTTATGCCTTTGTTATCGCTTTAATCATTTTCTTTATTCGTTTTGTTTCAGTGGTCTGCGAGAGACACCTGATTGGGTAAACCACCCAGGGACCCATTTTTATTTGGAATGTGGTGGAAGGTCTAATTAGAATTTGAATTTTGCTGAGCCTTGAAATGGCTGGTACTTTATCCTGATCGCCTTAGATATTGTTCCAAGTCAATCATTTGTCACTGCAAAGCATGCTGGGAAGGTTCTGCTAATGAAGCCCCACGTTTTGTTCGAATTTTTTTGCTGCCCTGGCATCTTTGTCCATTTAGCCGGTGTGATGTAAAGATGCCAGTGGTTATATATCCATGTTACAACATGAGCAGCAGTGTGCAGTGACTGAACTGCTGCTGTCACATCCATCTGAGGATTGTCACCGTTCAGCATCTAAAGGGTGCAGAGTTTGACATGCTAAGCATTTTGTACAGTATTTGATTATTATTTTAGCTCATTTGATTAGGAATGAAATAAATCTCTATGCTACATGTGCTACATGTTTACTTACTTGTTTTCTTTCACACCCCTCTTACTGAATTGCAAAAAACTCAACTCCAATATTTGAACAGCAACTAATATTGAACATATCTTTAAAAGGACTGAGTTACATCCCATAGTGTGTTGCTGTATATTGAGCACAGGGAGAACAAATTCAAGCAATTTCTGTTTAAAAATTCAAATTCAGCTACTTTTATTGCTTTTGATTTAGTTTATATTTTATGTCCACAACATTTACATGGCAAATACATTTAAATTCCAAAATAAAATCACATATGAGTTTGATGTGAACAAAACATAGAAATGGGAAAATCTAAACTAAAATCAGGATAAAAGGTGAAAAGTAGTTCTCATTCATGGGTTTTGATTTAACTATAACTATGTTTGATTCTATAAAATGTATGTGTTACCCCCCTCACTCTGAAATTAGATTTTAATCATTTTGATTAAATTAAAAAGTTACTTTCTTTTAAAAGATGAGATCTCTCAAAAGATGATAAAACAATGTAAAAGGTTTTTCAGTTTTGATATACATTTTAATACATTTCTTTATACTATTCTTAATAATCAATTCAGAGTCTAAATTGGAATAAGAGCAATCAAACCCTTTTTTAATTGCTGACCAGCTTTTTGCATGTTTCCACTGGTAGTCTGATGATTGATTTTTGGTGTTAGCTTTGAGGTTGTAGGCCCTTACCATCACTTTAATCACTTACCCAGAGATTGTTCATCTGATTCAAAACAGGACTCCGGCTGGTCATATGCCAAGAAAGTGGGGCCTTCTTGTGACCACAAATTTTAAAGTACATCGATTCTTTTTCTAAGTTATCTGCTCTTTATTGTAGATATAGAATGGAGATCTTAAGTTTCAGTGATGTAACTCTACTTTCATAAGTTTAAAATATGCGTAAATGTTGTATATGATATTACAGAAAACCCCTCTCCGAAGTATTAAAAGATAAACATTTAATTAATTTATTTATTTATAAGACTTTGCAAAATTTAGTGTATTAGATACTTTGTTAAAAGAAGAAGGCTGGCACAACTCTGTGTGACCATACATTTTATGGTGCATCTACTTTCTAACAGATCAGTGCTATATAATGTTTAAAACTTTAAATGTATGTTTTCCCCTTTATTTAAGTATTCCTTCTTTACTTTCGCTCTAAAACATAAAGTACAAACTTCCTATAGCCATCTGTAATGTTTACTACTCAGACCAGCTAATTCATGTTATTGCAGCAGTCATACTATGTCATATACAATAGATGACATTGAAACAACATTTTCTTTCTTTCTGTTTTTTTATTATTTCCACTGAACAATCTTTGCAGGATTTACATTTGCTGCAACACAAGGAACAAAAGAATCACATTTTATGCTAATTTAAAGAAACAGAAAACTTTTAGTTACCAAAAAGTGGTTCTGGTTAATTGTTTTCCCACCACAAAGAGCTCGCGAATCTATAGATGTTTGTGTGTGTGCTTCTGCTTTCGATTTGGCTGGAATTCTCCAAGGGACAGGAGACTATTAGCTGTCCCCCTGTATGTGACTGTGTGAACAGGAGAAGGTAATGGTGTTTTGTCAGAGCTTATCTGGGTTAACGTGTGTCCTATACTCAGATCCCTTCTGATCCATTTTATTTCCTGAGTCTGTCCTTTAGGAGAGATTGGAGTTGACAGGCTTTAACATAGAACTTTGGCAATAAAATACATTCATGAGTTCTGCTATGAAGCTTCTTGGTGGTATATGAAGAAAAATATAGTGTCCAAAACTGAACTGCTTAATTTGAATATGTCCTATTAATTATATGTTTTTACTGTGCTGAAAAGTAATAGATATTTTTATTTTCCTTACATTCATTCAGATTGTTTGGTTTTCAGTTATGATTTACATTATTTTCCTGCCAATCTGCTTGAATGAACATGCATCTCTTGACCACACATAGGAGGAGGCTGTTCTGTTAATTGCCCCTAAAACTAATTGAAACTGAAGTAAAGAGTCTGGGAGGCCTCTTTTGAAGTCCTTTGAAATAAAAAGAAATTCTTCTGACAGGATGATGGATCACCTCTAAGTCTACCTGACACTGAAATTAAGGCTTTTTAATGACAAGCTGCCTCCTCCTAGATGTGAAATTCAAATTCCCTCCCTGGTCTCCCTCCCTGTCGTCACCTGTCCCTTTGACTCGCATGTGCGCCAAACGCGGGCACTTTGTCTTTGTCACCGGGAGCAGGACAATGTTTTTCACCACCAAGCTTTTGTATTAACCAATCTCATATGGAACTGAGGACATAGCTCATTGAGCACTGTGTTGTTGTTACGTGAGCGTATTTTTCCTTTCATAGAAACCAGGCAGACAATTTTTCAACCACTCATTCTGTTTCTGCTGTAGCTGATTCCTTATTATTCAGTACACTAGAAATGCAGAATTTCCCACAGTATTGGGTTAAATTAATAAATCTAAATTACATATTATATTAAAAATGACACATAAAAACTTGAGAGACATTCAAATTTATATTAACTAAAATTATCTTTGTACAAAGAAAACTAGTGATGTTTGAGCTCTCCTTAAAGATGACAACTGCATGGTGTTACCTGTAATCAGATATAGCAACTTACATCAACACTTAGTTTGACTCCCTTGTTATTTCTCATTCCTCTGTTTCAATGCAGACACACCAGTCTACTCAGAAACTTGGAGGAAAAGGGTCCCAGCCAGCTGTGGGAGTGGAGCCAGTGAGAGGTAAATGAAAAATCAATATCACTGTGACACATTAACTTATCCTTCGATTTCATAACTGGCATTAGATGTCAGGAGAAATCTGTGTTGTGACTAGGCCCTAATGGCTTCCGTGGCCAATCTATGTTGTGAGCTGCTGTAGTGTGTGAGGGTTGCACAAAAATATAAAAACTGTAAGGATTTAAGGATTTTATCATTTTGTTGCTGAAAGGTTCAAATTAAAAGTTTCGGGGAAATCAAGTCATATGTCCTATTCTTAAATAATTTTGCCATTAATTGGTTAACCTGTGTTTTGAAGTGATGGTGTGAATTCTTCATATTGAATTTCCATGATGTTAATAGAAGTAATATTTCCTCTACCTGTACCAGAAAGATGTTAGTGCAAGTTTGTTGAAAAGTGAATAAATCCTTAGAACGATAGAAGGATAACCTCTTGTCAAGTAGATCCCCACATCTTAACTGATTTTAGCTGCTGAAACCAACTCAAACTGAAATGTTCGCCATTCTATTGTTGGATATTAAACATCTACACTTTTACAAGAGTTAAGTTTGTTTCTGTTTACTTTGGTAAATAATGTGCAAAGGTTGACTGAGGCTGCAGACTGAATCAATTCACTTCATCAGCTGTGTCTGCCAACACCAAGTCAGCAAAAAGTGGAGTCAATTTTTAGAAACAATGGCAATAAAGATGGTATGCTCCTGTTCGTTTGCAGGTCTTCCAGTCCTTTTTAAAAACTATATGTGGAATCACACCAATGCAGCCAGCAGACTCTGGCAACATAACCTCATGTGGTAACATGGACTGAGTTCATTTGAGAAAACAGTGACATATTCTGTTATAGAAGTGTAGAGTTGTAATATCCACACATGTGAGTATTTTCAGTTTGGGGTGTTTAATATAAATAAAAATAAATGTTAAAAAATAATATATATGTTAAAGGCATATTTTTGCCATAATGTTTGCAGCCCAAACCTGTAGTGGTCAAGAGATACAAAATCTTACTTCCTTTGTGTTGTAGTAGACACTGATTTGTCAGCAATATCTTTATACTTAAACCAGCAATTATCTGCCACTGGTATTTTTAAGGTTCCAAACCAAAACTAAAGAAAAAAAAATACTAGCTAAAACGAATATTTTTAAAATATTTTTTGTCTGTAAGTAAAGCAACATTTAATCTCTTAAAGTATTACATCAAAATAGAATAAATATATAAAAGAAACTCATTGCATTGCCCTAGCATTAAATTCTCAGTTAAAAACCTTAATTGCAATAAAACAAAGAGTTGACAAAAATACGATAAGAAATGCCTATTTTATTACAAACTATTATATTTAAATAGAATTTCTTATAAATTACACATTTATTGCCTTTGTGGTTTCTCCTTATTCAAGTAAGGTCTTGCATTCATTTGTCACATCAGGACAATAATAATGTGGAGAGAAAAATAGCTTTCATGTGGAGAGCTGGCCTAATCAGTACTCTCTCTCAACTGTTAAATGTATTTAAACACTAAATTAACAACCCATAAAGGGCCTCTGGTACACTACATTCAAATTAGAGTCAGTTCTTATTTACTGCCACAGAAGTGCAAAAGTGACACTTTCCTGGATCACATTAAGAAATGCAGTGGAGTGACCTTGGTGTAATGGAGGTGGATGAGATATGACTGTGACTGCCCTCATCCTCAAAAACACACAGATTCACTGCATCTTCCGCCAGCAGGCGGTGATGGGAAAAACGTGATGGAAAGAGGATGTCTGTCCTTATCCACAGTGTCATTAAATCATCAGTTAATGGTGTTAGCATCAGTTCAGCTACTAACGCCGAGGCGAGATGGTAAGATATATGGGGATAGCATCTGAATCTAATAAAAACAGGACAAAAACTCCCAGATCTTGGCTCTTGGTTTTAGAAAAATCCCAACCAGCTTATGATTCACCTCTAAGTTCTGTGTCGGGGGTGTCATCTTGTTTAAAACGAGTTGATCGTTCACATATTTAATGCTTTAATTACACCTCAACAGCTGTGTGCAGTGATTTAAGTTTATGGATGTGAAAGCTCTTAATTATGAAGCAAAATGCATAAAGTCATTTCTGATGGTGGATGCAGACAATTAAATTTATTTAAGATTTTCTGCAGAGGCAGAGTAAACGGCTCTCTGAAAATGACCCTTACTGAAATGCACAATATGCCTCAGTGTGTTCTGTAATGTGTGATCTATCGGAACTGAAGGCATCAATCAGCCCAGTGTCACTGAAAGTGAGGAAAATCTCTATGCTTTTCTGATATGGAATTAGATATTAAATATGCTTTAAACAAATTGAAAGAAATATTCAATACATCAATGATAAAAACTTAATTTTTCACAAATTGAGTGAAAAGATGGCGTCATCTTTGTGTAACAAAAATAATAACATAATGAAATCAATAGTGTGTAATCTTGTACTTTTGAGGTTAAGTTTAAATGATTTGGTAACCATTAAACGCCAGACCACTTATGCTTTAAAATCAAAAAAATTATGTAGGGTGTACTTTCTTTTTGCCATACTGTAAATAGCATCACATTAGTGACATGAGACAAGGAACACAAAATATATCCCTATTTCTGTCTGATAAAACATCAACACTTGTGGCATCCCAATATACATCCACCTTAAGACTTAACAACCAGCAGGGCTGCTGTATGTACTTTATACGACAAATGGCCTACTTTCGGATACTTTAGGGATCTGTATAAAGGCTAGGTAAAATAACCTTTATTCAGAGATGTACAGAAACTGTTGGCTTCTTTAATACAGAACTGAGAACTCTATTCTTTGCAAAGTTTTTGTCCTTTAACACTACTTTCTTTTTATGTGATGCTTATATTTTTCTTTCAATGCTTTACTTCTCTCCTTTTATTTAAGAGAGAAGAACTTTGAATTTACTTTTGAACTTACCATAATTTATTTACAAGACAAATAAACGTGCCTTGCCAAGTAAATCGATCTCAGTAATACCCCATGACTATAATATAATTATTAAAGAAATATATTTTCATTCCATGTAAAAAAGCAAGTAAATCTTTATATGTCCAGGCAAGACCAACAAAAAACTAAAAAAGAAAAGAAAAACAAAGAAAAACTGTAAAAATATTGCAAAATGTTGACATTCATTGACAAATCAGAACAGAAAATGAAACAATAGAAGAACATTTTGAGCCTGGCTAGTCATCTCTTTAAGATGGACAAACACCAGCTGACATTCAGTCATCATAGAAAAGTGATTTTGTCTAGAAAGAGTATTTAGAAAATATTTGGTGATGAGCTTGAAATTATGACCTTTAGTTATGTGGATGTGTTAATATGTTTTTGCACAGAAAAAAATACCCTACAGAGAAAAGGTGTGCATTTGTCAACTGGTAACTATCCTTTTACACTGAAAACATTTCAATCATTTTCATCCAGATTAAAGGAAACAGGGTTCTACAGACCATTTTTCAAGTTAATTTGACCTTAATGTTTTTCAAAATGAAAGCTATTACAGAACTCTATACCTTACAATGATGATAAACAATCATCACTTATGCAACATGCAGACAGGTAGCACTCCTTCTGGGCCTTTATATACAGTCTGGTGTCGCTTATTAAATACCCAAAAGTAAACTTAATGCTGTTTATGAAAAGCCTAAAGCAAACAAATGAATGCAAAGTAAACACATTGTGATTCTTTTGGCTGTCCATATATCAAATGGTTGCTCTTTATTGTTGTTGGAAATTACATGGAAACAAAAACAGGCAAGTGAGTCTCAAAGCATGTCCCGATTACTGGTGTTACTGGTTATTACGGGTGCTATAAATAGTATTTTCCTTTACTGATTTTCTGTCATCTCATTAAACAAAAAGCCATGAAAACTTTGCTTGGCTGCTGATTGACATGTTCTTAAGTTGTATTTTTTAATTTTTTCCTGAGTTATCCGATTGGACACAACTACAGTCTGTGGCACGACAATAAAAGTGGACCCTACATCCTAGATCTTGGGGCAAACGTATTTACCAAGGGCTAAAAGATTTTTGTCCTCACACTCCTGTTATAACAGCTAATACTACAGTTTCAGTCGAGATGAATTCCTTACAAATTCCAGTCAGAAATAAAAGACCAGCACTGACTGTCAAACCAATAGGTGTAATTTTGTTATTTGTCACATGAAATATAGTCACAGTTTGCTGATTGCTCACAACATAGCACGTTAACCACACTGAAATGCCTCTTCAGTCAACTTCTACCCACATTAGGGGACAAATGGACTCATGACTGCCTTTTGGTAACAGAAAGTTAATGTGGGACATTTTTCTTTCTTTCCTTCGTCCTCTCTC
The DNA here is from genome assembly GCA_963556495.2 of Valencia hispanica. Lineage (NCBI taxonomy): Eukaryota > Metazoa > Chordata > Actinopteri > Cyprinodontiformes > Valenciidae > Valencia > Valencia hispanica. The sequence goes on from OY747711.1 coordinate 27,902,746, forward strand.
AGCCTCTTTTTTTTTTCTCTCGCTGCTGCCCTCTTTCTGTCTTACTTACAATCTTTTAAAGACTTGTTCTTTTTTTCTGGCTGAGCGATCAAGGCCTGGACTTGAACTGATGATTTGAAAAAAAAATGATTTACTTAATTTTTTCTTTTGAAAACTGCATGAGCCATGAGATTGTGCTCATTATTGATGACATCATTGTTATGTATAGGATATTTAACTGAATAAGCCATGATCTGTCATTTCTCCTCTTTCTGGGACTGAAAATTGCAAAGGTTAGGTAATTTATTTCAATGTTTAGCTTGTCAGCTGGTGTTGCAATGTACTACTGTTAGGTTATATTACAGACATCATTGTTTCATTTTTCCACAGTTCACAATCATTGGCAAAAAAGGTTTCTTTTCAAAAGCATTTAGCCAAGATGTATTTCATTGTCTTTTGGTATACAATTTATTTTGTTTACATACAGTGTATGCACTGTGTGTATATATATATATATATATATATATATATATATATATATATATATATATATATATATATATATATATATATATATATATATATATATATATATATATATATATATATATATATATATATATATATAGGGACACATATGCTATTATAGGAACATTCTGATTCCAGAAACCATTGTAAGAAAAACTCTTCTGCCTGTCTTGCTGAAACTCGCTGACAAATGTGCTTCACAGCCAAAATAAATATGCAATCTTCTTGGACATATTTTGTTTATTTAAGATTTTTTATTATTAAACCATGAAACCTAGGTGGACAATTTTTTGCATTGTGAAACATGGAACACAGAAACAGAAAAGGGCCTCACATACAAAGACATTTCAGTACAGCATATTCCCCAAAGATGAATAGCTGTTTTGTGGTATGGTCGTGCAGAACAATGAGAAGGATTTCAGGAAAATGGGCTTTGGGGTGGCATTGTACTCTTACATTGTGGAAGGGGGGGAATCAGCACGCTTGAGCGCATTTAAATTTACACAAACTCTCTAGGAATGACAGTGATAAATGTTACACTCTATTCTACAATATGTTTAATGCATAGGTCTGAAGACTTAAGTTTCCCCCCTCTGGTACGAGGCTGCTGTTGTAGTTACCACTATATGTTACATCAGATTCCTTTCCATTAAAATGCCAAGTGGCACAGTGAAGACAGCAGGGGAAAATGACACTGAATTTGTTTACCTGTCACCTTCCTCCATCCCTCATTTTGTTCCCTCCTCTTTTGTGTGCATGTATCTGTGTTTGTCCACATCACAGAGGTCAGGTTTGATGTATCATCAGGCTTACATTGGGCCAGAAAATGTGAAACATTTTCATGCAGAAAAACTAAACAATCGGTGACTCTTTTTTTGTTGGATAAAATTTTTGTGAGTGTTTCACTTTCTTGATGCAACTTTAAAAAATGTATTATGGTACTGAAAGGATGGGTTGTCAGGCTTCTGAGTTGGAAAAAAAACTTTATCACTAAAAAAGTTCAGCTGTGACTGTCCACATTGTAGTACATTTTCTGTGCTCTGTCTGTGACTGACACACTGCAAAAATCTGCTACCTCTCTTACTCAAGCACCCCTTTTCTCTGTGCCACACATTCACTCAGTCTCACATATATACAGAGTTGCACACTTGTGTGGATTATGAGGACTAGTTTTTGACCTGTGTTTGATCTCTTGTAAGCACGGTCTGCATGAGCAGCTGAGTGTACTTCTACTGTACATCTACGACTGTAAGCACTGATAAGATAGCTTGATCTCTCTTAGGGATAAGTGTTTTGGTTCACAGTGTACCCAGAGAAACCTGGTAACACCTCAGTGAAGGTTATTTTTATGTGCTTTATATTGAGCTGCATCAATATATACCAAAGAGCCAGAGGAAGGGATTATACACAGAGAGATACTTTGGGCTTGGGAACATTTTGATCTCAAAGTTACTACTAAGTTAACTTACTTTGAATAATTAGCATTTTTATATATAAGTGATGAGAAAACAAAGTGTCGGAAGTGTCACAGTGCCTTGTAAATTTATTCATACAATCTTAAATGTTGTCACATTACAACTATAAACCTCAATGGGGTTGGGAAATTTCTCAGCAGAATATGCAAAAAAACTGAGTACAAAACTCATTTTCTTATTTGTAGTCCTTTATTTGTCCTTTGTATTTTATATTGCTGTGAACGTTTTGCTTAAAGTAAAATCCTGTATTTTTTTCACTGATGTTTAAATAATAAATTCTCTTTTTCGAGCAAAATCAAAAATGTCTCTCTGGATTGTAAACGTTGCAGACCCCAGTGATAAACCAAGAGAAAGTAGGGTATAATTGTGAAAAAAAGAATGAAAAAGGCTTGCGGTTTATCCTTTTTTCTTTTTTACAAATAACACTCTAAAAAAGATGTTGTCCTATGCATTCAGCTACCTTTATTCTGATATCCCTAATTAATTCAGCACAAATGAATACTTCTTAGGGTACCTAATTGGTAAATAAAGTCCATGCCTATAGGTTTGTATTAAAATGCAGTTTTTATGATGTGATATTTGCTCACTTGCTACTTTGGTTTGACTTGGTTAAGAGGAAGGCTTTATTAGTTAAATTCAATCTCTCTCTCTCTCTCTCTCTCTCTCTCTCTCTCTCTCTCTCTCTCTCTCTCTCTCTCTCTCTCTCTCTCTCTATATATATATATATATATATATATATATATATATATATATATATATATATATATATATATATATATAAATATATATATATATAGTGCTAGTTCACAACACGTCATCTCAAGGCCCATAACAAAAGAAGGGCATTTCAATTCAGTCATACATACATTCCAATTAATCCTCCTTATTAAACAGTGATTTATCTTCAGTTCAATACTCCAATTAGTTAAAAGTGTTCTATCTCAGGAAACTAAGTAGATAGCATTGAATACTATTCAAAGAACATTAATCCACAGAATTTGTGTTAAAAAGAACTAGAACTAGAATTAAAAAGACCACCATCACCCAACACATTCACTCTAGTATTAAATGGAGTTTTTCTAAAGCATTTATCACTTTCATTTGAGTAGTTTGTCAGATAATGTATACATCTAAAACAAAACATGCAAGACTAGCACGATGTTACCCAACCCTGGTGCTCAAGGCACACTGTCCTGCATGTTTTCCCTGCTTTAACACAACTGATTCAGATATTTGCAGTTCAACAAAAGCCTGTTAATCATTCAGCAATTGAAATCAGGTGTGCTGAAGCAGGGAAACAACGAAAACAGTGTATCTGGCGGAAACTAAAAATCTTGAGGTCTAATTTTTTTCAACTTTTTTTAGGCCTCATCTAATTTATTGAATATGACTGTACTCCTTTTAAAAGAAAACCTTACTAACTTAAATTGTTTGATGCTTAAGCACAGGTTTATCACAATTCAGACTGCAGAGGATTAATAGGATGGCTGCCAGTTGCCAATTTATACGTTGTACAAGTTTTATGACTAATACAAAAGCCTGTGCTGTGTACAGCTCCCTGTCTGCTCTTACTTGTCCTCTGTTAAGCCTGGAATTTGTAAACAAACAAGCGCAAACTTTCTCAGATTTACAACATTAAATAGTCTTGGGTGGAGATCCTTTACCACTTTAAGTAGGCCTTCGCCATGCAGCAATTCCAGTCCCAGACAGCTTGAGCACTTTCGATTTTATACCTCAGCAACTTTTATAGCATCTTTAGTTCTGCACACGCAGAAGTCGCTTTTTCCTCTGGAAGGAGAGAGCCTGCTAGAAGCAGCAAGGAAAAGGCAAACACTCACAGTATGGATAAAAACAAAAATAGCGTGCTCATGAAGGATGCTAACCAGTTCGGTCATGTGACCTGAAGTGTTTTCACTGTGATTGGACCCTGATGGAGGATGCAGAGCCGTCTTGGCTCCTGACTGAACTGGCTGATAGTACGGCACTGTTTCAGATTAAGTAAGGTAGAGTAGCCAAGCCTCCAAGGGTTTAAACATCTGTGCAACGTTGCCGTAAGTGATACTGTGAAGGCATAATTAAAGGTTCCAACTGAGAGAACCTTGCGTGATGCGGTTCACACCTAGATAACTGATTCTGGAGGCAGGAAAGAAGCTGAGAGCCTTTGTTTATGTTTTTTTTTTTTGTTTTGTTTTGTGGAGATGAAGAAAAAAAGGTTGGAATAAAGAGGTCACTATCTACATTTAAATTAATTTCATGATCAAATGTTGTTTTATGTGCATCTGTTGGCAAACTATTCTCTGTAGGGTATTATCAGATTGCTACCATAACGACAAATGCTACAACTTAACACACACATCTACACACTAAAATAATGCTGCAAATGTGTCATGTAGTTCCTGTAATTGCATTTCAAAACAGATCATTTTTAAATGAACTTATTTAGGACCAGAAATTCTGGCATGCACCTTTGCATCCATATGTTTTCACCTTGCAAACAAGGTTAGTGTTTTCAGATGCGACATACTTCCACTCGTTTTTCATTTATCTGCCAGAAAATCAGAGGCGACAGTTACATTTTAACAGTAGAAGAACATACAGTCTTTGCCATTTGGAGCTAATGTCATGTTTCTCCGCTAATCCCTCATCATTTTTGGGCCTCATTGCCTATTTTTCTCTATGATATTAAGTATTCAAAGCTCATTTACATTCTTATTTTTCAATTTGCTGCTGCAGTAGTTTAATTTATTCTATATAATTTCTTTTTCTGAGAGGGACATTAATCACTGACTGTACGTTTTAGTGCCTCTGGGACTTTTTTAATCAATAAAATAAAGGGATAAAAGCCTCAGCCCCTTGGAAAGGCTGTAGTGAGGGTTTCCTCTTTGCAGCACATTCTGTTTTACAGTATCTTTTTGTTTGTTCAAATTCAATTACAAATATGAGCACACTTAATTTGTTCTGTCTTCTTCATGAATGCTTTTAAGAGTTGTAGCTCCTGGAAAACTTTCCTGAAAAGTATTATTTTGGCTTTGATTATAAAGTAGTGACAAAAACATGTTTCAGAAATAACGTTCATATCAATAAACCCCTGGTAGTTCTATATTTATGGTCTGTTAAGCTGGAGGCCTAACCACTTTTATCCTCTTTTTTCTCTCCTTTCTTGTTGTTTCTTCATCCTTTTACATTCATTTTATGCTTGGCTATTCCGTAGGCTATCAGTATATTAATGCCAAGGCTTAAGCCAAACAGCCTCTGCGAGATAAGCCTCTGGGTCGTCATGTGGCTGCTCACAGTTTGTACTCTGCTTTCCTCCTTTCTTTAAAAACTCCAAATCATTAAATATTGTTAATCTTTTTTTCTTTTCCTTCTTTTTGAGTTTATGCTAATATCTCTTCCTGATTTTGGTGGTTTTAAAGTTTCTCTCATTTTTCCGCTTTATCTTGCACAGTAGACATATCTTCATTAGTTATTGACTAGTTTCAGAGGCTTGACCTTCGTGAGGTATGAGTGAAGGTTGGGGGTTTGATTGTTGGTTGATGAAGGGGTCTGTGGAGATGGAGTTGGGGTGGGTGGGGGTGTCTGTAAACTCTGATACATAATGCTGTGAGCTATAATACTCTGTGCATGGATGGTCGCAGGCCCGCTAATCACAAGGAAAAAGACCCGACTGTCTCACTCCATAAACCAGGCCCAGAAAGAAGACAGCCACGGGGGCACAATGTCACTTGTAAATCCCAAATTAAACTCAACTGCCCAAAGCTTCCCAGCAAAAAAACATGCTCACTTCAATCCCACCTTCCCATCGTCTTCTTCCTTTTTGCACAAGGTGTAAACGTATGGACGGAGCAGTGATACGTGTCCAGATGCTAACGATGTCAAGGTTGTAGAGTGTCAGTTTATCTACTTGTTTTGCTCATGCATGTATTTCATGCTGCAAAAAAAAGGCCCACCAGGCCTGCTTAAAGCTTCCATGCCAGCACTCTGATCCTTGCATTCCTCACTTGATACTGTAAAGGTTTGGAAGCTCAAAAAAAAAAAAAAATAAATAAAAATAAAAAAAATATATATATATATATATATATATATATATATATATATATATATATATATATATATATATATATATATATATATATATATATAGTGGACTTCAATCATTTAAAAACCCATTTCCACTTTTAAGATTACATCTAATATTTACATTTTAACTGAGAAACAAACATTTGTTAGGGGAAAAACTGTGTGTGCAAAATATGTAAAGATAGAACAAGTTTAATAACCCAGTGACATAAACATGTATTCTTATGTAATATCCAAGACTAAATTGACTTGCCGATATTCTCCAACATTGCCTTGCTATAGTTCTCTAGATCTCTCTGTGTTCACAGCCCTTTCCAAAAGCCCTGACAGAATTTCTGTCAGATTAAGTTCCGGACTCTGGTTAGGCCATTTCAACACTTTCACTTTCTTCCGTGTCGTTCCATGAAATACCTCGGTTAATTTGGATGTGTGCTTGGATTCACTGTGATGTTGTAAAATATAGTATTTCTTTAATTCAGAAACATTAAGCTGTTGGTTAAAAACTGACTTGTGTTTAGAGCTGTTCATGATCTAATCCACTTTAACAAAAAAAAATCTGTGCCATCTGATTAAAAGTAACTCCAGAGCATGATTCTGCCACCACCATGTTTCACAATGCCAATGTTTTTTGGATTAATTTTTGTTGTTTCTCTTGACTAAAGCCTTTTTTCTGATTAAATCTTCTTGATCATTTATAATTTGTCTAGAAAACTAAGGCTTCAGCCAAACGATGCAGATGAGCAAATATCAGAAAAATCCTACAAGGAAAGCTGAATTTTGTTCTGGTTCTGGTTAATCAGATTCAATATAACTGATGGTTGTTCAGTATACAATAGATCTAAATTCTAAAACTGAATTAAATTTATATTTGATAAAGCATTAATTGAGAGCTACCGTACTAGACCCAAGGGTAATTTTTGTCTGCATCTTTCCCTTAAACCCTCATTGTAGTATCTAGTGTCATAGATACTACAGAAATTTCTTTATATGCATATGGGCTACTTTGAGGCCGCTATAGGGGAAGGAAAATGGTCTCCTTCAAGGCAATCTGTTCATTAAGATAATGTGTTAGTTCCAATTAAACTAACATTAAAATGGTTTCCATAAAGAGTCGGAGTCAGCGTTTTTCCCAACTTGCTCTTTTAATTACATCGTTCCTCTCCTGTCATTAAGGATATTAAAAATTCATTAACAAGAATAGTATTGCACACTGCAGCGCTGCAACAAATCAGAGAGACTTTCATCTCATGTTGTCAAAAGATTATTGCCATTAGGGATTTCATCTGAAAGGTGTTAAGCTGCCTTCAAGCAATACTTCGGGAGATCTCAACAGGTTACTGCAGTGCCAAACTGTCAGGTTGTTTAAGCCTTGCATTTATTCCCAAGATGTTTTAAAATTGGATTTAATAGGGAATGAGGCAAATGTTTAAATGATGAATGAGTTTTAGCAACATAGTGCTTCATGTGTTGTATTTAGCCATTTATTAAATGTACATTTATTTGCAGCGGCATCTAGCATCCTCTCTAATGTGATTCCATTGCCGGTTGTTATGTTTTCTGTCAGTTATATTTCTTACTCCTAATTTGTTTTCATCAAATGTGTTTATAGCCAGTTGAAACTGTTTTACAGCTTCACTATTGAACCGTGCTGCCGCTTCTGCAGGAAATGAGTCTGTCCATGAATAACACAAGTTCTGCCAGCATCATCCTCGCAAGAGAGAACAAGGGAAGGACTCAAAATCTGCATCTCTTTAATATTAAAATTGTGAGTTTATCGTTATGCTGCTGCACAGCTCTCAGTAGACAGTACAAAAGCCGACTTTCCCAACCTTAATGAACATTAGTGCAGTGCCAAAGCTGACTCACTTAATGATAAATATTAAAGAGACAAAACAGAACAAACATACATTCACAGGAAATGCAGCAGGTGTTCATTTTGAAATAATTATGGGTTTGGCATGATAGAGAGAAATAATTAAATGAATAAATGTAAAGCAACAGTATTTAAATGTTTTGTTGGCACACATATGATGTTGGTGCTCTAAAAATTTCCCCTGTGGTCTGTTTGAACACCCTCATTTAAATTTTCCAAATAATAAACAGAATTTTGTGAATTTCATGCATGTCATACATAGATTTTTAATGTCTGAGAGGCACTGAGTGTAAAGAAAATATTAATAAAGCTATGATTGCTTCATTAATATGTGTATTACCACACAAAGTAGTCTTCAACTGCTTCGTAATCTTTAGTACTCATGTCTGCATTGACTAGCTGCTAGGAAATTAATTAATTTCAATGTCATCTCTAAGTTTTAACCTTGCTCGTTTATAAAAAAAAATTGTTTTATACATCAAGACTATGTTTATACTGTACGTGGTTATGTGCAAAAATTAGGATATACTATCAAACCCTATGTAAGGTAATTGGATAGACAGACATTTGATATCAATTATAACAAAATGTAAACGTTTTAAGTAATTTAACCAAATGATTAATACTGAAGACCTTTTAAATCCTTTTTGTAAAATATTATTTAATAACCCTAATTACACACAGGCATGTAACATTAGGTATAAATCAGTAAAGCATTGCTACTCAATATTTTAAAGATGGTTTGCCCTTTAGTATGGTGTGCTCCTTACTCCCTAAATTGGAGAGAACACCAACATCAGGCAGAATGCCTTTGGCACACTGTATGTATGAAAGTAGATGCCTCTACAATCAGAAAGAGACTGAATAAGTTTGATCTCTTAAAAAAACACATAGCTCAGACTAAAGTTTGTAACAGAGAGTGTAAATAATGACAAAGAATCCATAAGACCTCTGGAATAATGTTCTTTAAACAGGTGAGTCTAAAGACTAATTATTTGGATACCAGAACAGAGGATGTGTTTGGCGAAAACCAAATAAAGCATTCCGGGTAAGAAACTCATACTAACTGGGAAGCACAGAGGTGAAAGTGTTGTGGTTTGGGGTTGCTTAGCTAGAGCAATAAACATAACGTCATAAAAATTGGCATTTAGAAGCAGAAAAACTCAGTGGCGGCTGGTGGGATTTTTTTCCAGGGGGGCTATAACTATGATGGCTAGATATATACCAGCAGTAAGTTAAAATGTACTGAGGAATCACAACAGTAAGAGTGTACTGTCTCCCACTGTCGTTGGACTGCTGATTGATCTTGACATTTGGCTGAACAGGTCCGAGCTCTTTTACCTCAAGCTACTCCTGGTATGTTCTTCTCTTAAACTGTTTTGTTTTGAGTGATATAACTGAATCATTTTTTTTCTCTTTCTCCATTTTGTGTCTCTTTTCGTTCATCTCCAACTCCCACGGTTTGACCTGTCAATCAGCCCCACTTTATGACAGACGTCTGTGACGTCAGCCCCACGGCAGGAGGTTGGCAATATGTAAATCTCGCCCCCTCAGAGCGCAGGAGAGTTGCACCCCAAATCGTCCTATCTCTTGTATTGAAGAGGAGCTACTGCACATGTACAACTTTAAAATCCATGGGCAAATATTTTTGCCCCTCAAGGCGGACAAACGTCCTCAATCAGACAATGCCAATGAGCGTAACAACTCAACTCACCATAAACTATAAAATATTTATCTTGCATGTCTGAAAGAAAACACACATATTTCGAAATATGTTTATGTTATTATTTTTTGTGTGTTTTATTAAAGGTAGTATGGTAAGTGGTGAGGCGGCGCCCTTGCGCTCTCTATTGGCCAGCTGCCACTGGAAAAACTGCATATTGTGCCTTAAAATACATTTTCTTGCAAAATAAATGCAAAGGAAAGCATGCTTCTGACCTTGAATGTTAAATAGTATTTTTGATTAAAGTTTATTCTAAAACTTTTTTGAAGGTTGAGATGTGGGAGTCAATGGTTTTCCTGAAATATATATTACAATTTTATTATAATGACACATAGGTTATATATATATATATATATATATATATATATATATATATATATATATATATATATATATATATATATATATATATATACAAACACTCAAAAGTAGGGAAAAAAAGTAGTAAATGAAACAATAGAAAAAACAAAGTCAAGAATTAATGGGGGTTACATGCTTTCCATTTCAAAATGAAGTTACAATTCCTGTCAATCTGACAATGCAGTACAAGAGGTTTGATACGTTGTTTGGTAAAACTCAAATGAACACAACAAAACTGTTGAAAGTAGGGCTGCATACAAAATTTAATATATATCCAGGGGATTCATTAAAAGTGATGGAAGAGATTCTGACCAAAAAAGTCTTAAAATGAGCTAAAATATAAGTTATATTTAATTATTTTTTTTAAAAACTCTTAAAATATATATTTCTTCTGTTGAATGGGCAATATTTTTGTATTAAAATGTTTATTTGTAGCTTGGCGTGCTCAAGTCTGACCCCTGGATGAACCCTTTCCTACATGCACATCTTCTCTGAAAGCTGAGAAAAAAAGAACATAACGTCACCATGTTATCAATATTCCATTAGGAGCTGTTTGTGAATTCAATCTTGCAGCAGCCGCCAGTGTATCATAGAGCACTGAAATATTCATATCCTCCTAATTAATTGGCATCAGAAGGGTGCCTTGTTTTGTTTTTCAAGCAGTACAACAGTAAAGTAAGCCAGAGTTTAGACTGAGATATTCAGCGAAGCAGTTGATGGGATTAATGCAGAAATTTTAGGAATGTAAATAAAGATCATATATTTATTTTCATCTTTTTTCATTATCTTACAAATAGTCTTGGTCAACAATTAAAAATCCAGCTTTTGTTTGTGTCCAGGTTGGCACATTTGGTCCCACTCAAAAAAATGAGTTGCCCCTCCCACACGTGTAGTTATTGAATTGCATTACATGGCTCTGTGGGGCTACTATTACTCAGTCTACCTAATCTGTAATGACTGGCGATCATCAACCAGCCAAGTTAAAATGGGCTCCCTCATTGATTAAAGTCAAGCTGGGAAAAAATAATCCAGCGGTCTGACAGAGCAGCTTCACAGCCTTTCTGACTCCTCCCCAATGTCACTCACTCAAGTCTAACCCCAGTTCTATATTTTAGCACCAACTTCTCTGCTTTAGAATAATTTGCTATTGATTACGTCTGTCTGTTCCTGTTGGGGAAAACGTTTATGTTTGTGTGAGTTGCAGACAGATAGCTCTGTGTTTCTGTTTTTTTTACATACTTGGCCATGTTGGCCTCAGTCTTAGGAAGGAGGTATATCCCAGCTGTGTTGAAGATCTATCAACCCTGACAGGTCCATTGTACAGGCACTCTTCACAAGCTCAGGCTGTTAACTCACACCAAGGTATCATTTTCAATTAAAATAATAATAATAATTTAGAGCTGGAATGTTTGGAATAAGATAGCTGTTAAAAAGGTGTGTGAATGATTTTAACATTCGTATTTGTATTTATTTGTCAATAAAAGTCTTGTACACAAAACTCTGCTGTCATATAGGCTACGCGAGTCTGCGAAATTGTGTGGATTAAGATTGTTTCGTGTGAGTATGAATCTAAAAGCTGTGAGTGCAAAGTCTTGTGAAAACATCACTAATTTCCTAGACTACGAAGTCTTCTCTTCTCTGTGGACACAAATTCAAGTTTGTGGGTACGAGTTGAAAAGTGCTGAAATTACATCACATTGGGGAGCAATCAATCCACCAGTAGGTGGCGGTAATGCACACTTACGTTGACTGCCAACCGCTATACAAAACCAAAAGAGGAAGAAGAAGTAATTAATCCGTGGATCAAACCAAACACAACATGGTCAAAATTCAAACATGGCCGAAAACATTGTACAAGGTGGAGCTACTAGTTCCACTGAAGCTTCTCAGGTAAGATCAATAACGTGTGTTTCTAGTATTTATTTATATATTAAAGAAAAAAAATACTATTACTTCTTCTTTTGGACAACTATCGAATGGAGGTAAATTTGAAGCTCTAAAGCAGCAGGCAGATTAAATATAATATTTTTACATCTTACTTTAGAATTTTCTTTACAAAAAAAAAAAAAGTGAACTAGAAAAGCACTTGAAGAGCACAGACCTCCACTAAGGTCCCATTGCAGACATTTCCTAAAGGTTTCATAAAAATCGACTTAAAGCCTAACATTTTGAATTATGTTGTTGATTAACAGACAGAGAGACAAACAAACAGACCCTGGTGAAAAATAACCTCCTTGGTTAAAGAAATTATAATAAAACACAAAAAGAATATTTTCTTTTTTTCAGCCAGTTGTGTAAGTGTTACAATTTCTCTTAGCAGCTAAAACAAATGCCTTCTCTCATTACAATACTCAAATATATATGGGTGAAAGATAAAAGCTCACTATAGTCATTCCAAACCTAAACAAATAAATGAGGTCCTTGGAGGCCTGCAGATTCAAAATTCCAGAAATGAATGGGTATTTGAATGATTGCTGCTGTGACAGGCTTGCTGTGATAGAATAACACATTCTGTTGAACAAATAGGCCCTTGAGTGCCGCCGGTCCCAGGGGTCTGTCTATAGCCCCGAGGCTGAGGCTTTCAGAAGGATGGGCTGCTCTCAGCATGGCTGTTCCCTGACAAACATGCTGTCTGAAACTGTAATACTCCCTGCAAGACTCAAAGCATATTGTTAATTCACTGTATTGTATAGTAACCTAAATATGGAGTTAAGGCTAAACTTATTAATTATTATTCAAACAACCTGTAAATTTTACCAAAAATATTTCCTCTGACTGGACATAATATTGACACATTTGGAATGACCCAGCCCGACTTGAATCCAAAAGAGAATCTGTGGAGGGAACTAATGGTTAGTGTGATGGCAAGGAGGCCATGGGTGTCATTTTTTCAGAGTTAGAAGTAATGTTAGAGTTTTGCGAGCATCATGTGTCATTTGCAATCAGAAAACACCTTCTTGGTTGAATGAAAACAGCCACAGGAAACAAAATGACTCAGATATTACATGTTGTCCTAAGCTCTTTTCAACTATATTGTTTATATAAGATGGAGAAAATTTGTCAACAAATTGCCACAATAATATATAAAATATTACCTTGTTCATAAAGAATTCAGAAAAGATTTTAAAATGTTTTCACAATTTCCTCAAACTGGCAATAAAGTCTGTATATTTATTTATATAAATTCTGATTGTTAAGCCAGTGAGCAGATAGTTTAGAAAGTTCATGTGATCACTTTGAGGCACATGTAGAATGTATATAGAGTATTACATTTTAATCTCTAGATGATCAGGTACTTAATCAAGAATGGAAAAATAAATTTACATAATACTTTTATGTTATGACAAAGGTAACACATTCTGGAATCACTCATTAGCACAACACAACACACATTATGCACCCTTCGCCCCTACACACATACACTATGCAGAATAGGGGTGCATAAGAAACAACAGTTATTTCAAAGCCATTGCAGGACTTCATTTTTCACAAAATGTTACTTCATGATCAGACCCATGTAAAACACAAGCAAGATAAGAACGAGTGTCTCATTTTGGTTTTCTGTAGCAATTTTGCTCAGCTAGAAATCTTGTTAAACCAAATGACTATCCAACAAGAAGAATTAATTTAAAATAAGTATGTAGAATAGTCAAGGAAATAAACAGATACAAGGGAACAAATATCTTAAGCCATTGTTGTTTTTGTAAGTGATGGCACAGATCAGTGAAAAAAAACCTGTTCTAAAAACTGAAACATGACCAAACTTTGGTTTACCTTATTACAGTAGCGTATTCGACAGAGATTCCAGTAAGACTAGCATCACTGGCACTTAGCTTTGTTCATTGGTGCCTTAAAAGACATGTTGCTGCTGTTGTAATGGCCTGAATCCTACACTGCTGCTTGCCATCCCCAAACAGCCCGCTCTTTGATGATGTCACAGGGTTAGATAGGCGCCATTGTAGATATGGGCTTCCAGAGAACTGGTACACACTGTTTTAGCATCTGCTGAAAGAGAAACACCCTCCCAAGTCTCTTTGACAGGGCTTTTTTCTAAAAGGGAGCTGGACAAAAGCCACAGTTTCTTCTGTGATATCCTGTTAAGGCTGTTCTGGAGCCAGCCAAGCATGGCCTTCCTTCAGAGAGCTGGGGAAACATCATTCAGCTTCCTTCGTGTGTTTCAAGGCAGACAACAAACCCTGTGGTCCACAGCTCAGTGGCCAAAGAAAAAGACCCCCACACATTGTCTTTTACGCCTACACACATTCAGAGGCATGCACAGTATGCATCACCGCCGTTTGGGCTTGTACTACACAGCACAAAGAAAAGAAAGTCAGCTTCTGTTTTAAAAAAGGGCTTGAAGGTTTTTTGCAATATATTATCACTGCAACTCTGTTCTTTATATTTGTAATTACTGGCAACCTGTTTATCTTGGCATAAACTAAAAGAACACTAAGCTACATGTTATCTGATTCAGCAAAGTGCAATGTATGCTTCCAAACCATTCCTCTTTCAGTTTTCCCAAAGCTCAATTGAATGACTAAATCTGTATAATTAACAACCCCAATCAAACTGAATCTGAATTAATGGAAACACTGATGAACTGAAGGTGGGTTGGTGGGGAGGAGCTGAGGGAGTGTTGGGGGTTGGCATACGCAGAAATACAGCTAACATATCTCAGGGGTAAACATGATAGAATTACAAAATGAGCAGCTTGCAAACTGTCTCATCTTTGATGAAGAAACGTTTAATTATCCCCTCGATAGAAGAGGTCCCTCATTGTCTAAAGCTAATTTGTCCCTTTTGGCTACTTCCCTACTCCAGAGGCCTGTCTGTTTCAGGTTACCTTCCCCCCACCTCCCATCCTTCCTTCTCTTCCTTACCAGCCCGCTGCCACCCCGGGTATCACCATCTCTCAGTCCCAAAGACATCCACAACCAGGAGTAAGATCCAGACAGTATTTTGTTTGTTAAGCGCAGCCCTAAGATCTGGCCTCTTGGGAAAAGATGAAAGCAGCTGAGCCGCCTCCCTCTCAAGGAAAGGATCAAGCAGGTCAATTTCCTCTGACTTTGTCCTGTCTTGGAGTTTGTATTCCCTCCATCCACAAAGGCCACCATTGGTCTCTACCGGAGGCTCTCTCTCTCTCGCTCTCAGCTGCCCCGCTGTTGCCCCCATTTGATTCACAGAATAATAGATGGCAATCCACGCCTCCCAACCACAACTCCTTTTTAAAAAGTGAAACAAGAGATAACACTCCCCAGCATAGAAGGGACATCAAAATAGAAATAGATACTGTATAATTCTTTTTAGTTTCAACGCACAGTTCTTGTAGGACACTGTGAAAATAGGATTACTACAAGCGAAAAACATTTTCTTTTTCAGCCATGGTAAAAACAACACCTAAAACGTCTCCAAACATGTTAGTATTTCATGTCGAATATTGTGAAACCATCAATGCCCCCCATTTAGCCTCGAACAATTTCTCATGCTTTCCACATAATGGAATTAAATACACCCACATTAGGCCTGACAGTGGATCCAGTTCACATTTAAATGCAATTTCAAAGGGGGCATATATTTGCATAGTGAATTAAAATTAAGACCTAATTATGCAAATAAATTATCAAATGCGACAGAGGATGCTTTTCAATTCAATAAATGTCTCATTTTTGAGACAATATTTATTTATAGTACAAACGACATTGCTCACATTTTGCATTGCACACTATTCCGGTAAAACGTTATTCAAAAGGAGAACACAATAAATCACTCTGCTTAAAACAACTTGAAAAACGACCCTCACTTCATAATTCACTGCTCTTTATGTACTTATGTATAAATTTGATGTATAATCATAATTTTCAACACAAAATTAGGCACGACTGTGTCATGTTTTATTTTTGTAATTGTAACATGAAACAAAAGTGACTTTAAAACATTGTCTAAATAATTAATAGAGGTTCGAAAGACTGTGGCATAAAGTAGAGATGAACTGATCAGGCTTTTCCTGGTTGGTAACAATTGTTTGTTTGCTTTTAGGTCGATCCTATAGACTCAATTTTTCACTTTTTTATTCTAGTGGCCGCAGCACATTAAACTGCAGCACAGTCTGAGAACAACAGAAAGTAGTACTTCTGACAGAAGTGGTCTTGAAATCAACTGAAAAGTAAGAAATTGCAGGATAATTCAATTTTATGCGTCAAAGTCTATGACTCTAGCCAGAATTAGTATAAGTATAATTTTGTTTCCAGCAGGTCATATCACCGTTATAATCACTATTAAGATTTGGGAGGATTGGTGCATCATTAGTTGCTATGTGTACACTGAATGTTTTTAAAGCTGTTTTATAAATATAGAACAGGTTTGTTGTGTGTGTGTGTATATATAGATATATATATATATATATATATATATATATATATATATATATATATATATATATATATATATATATATATATATATATATATATATATATATATACTGTGAAGTGATTCCTCCAGCAGCGGTCCTCCCTTTTACAGGAAAAAGGTTATTGTTGTTTATTTACTTGTTTGCATTGTGTATTTCATTTGCATTTTATTCTATATTATTCAGACTACTTATAATTAGAGCTCTTTGAAATGCTTTTGAGTGACACTGTATGGTTTTGAAAAAGTTTCACTTATCATCAAGTATGGATTTTCAAAGGAGAAATTATAAGGACAAGCTGTTCAAGAAAAACATGGTTGTAAAATTTTGTGACCATGAAACAATTTTGGAATTTTTTAATGCACTTGTCAGGTTTGCTCTGTATTCAGTACTCATGTTTGATTGTAGTTTTTATTTTGGTTCATTTGTTGTTTATTGAAAAAAACCTGTTCCCTTCATCAAACATAAACAGATTCCTTTTCCCCCCCCAGAAATTATCTGATTTATTTTAAAAAATAAGACTCCACAGTGAAAGTTAAAATATAATTTTGGCTAACTACATGTTGAGTTTGGGAGCAATCAGCTGTTAATCCGAAAAAAAATATATATATATATTTATGGTTTTGTGTTTTGCACATTACCAACCGATCCCTTTGTTGTTATACGCTGGACAATTTCTAACTGAGGGGCATATAAAGGATTCTATTCTATTCTATTCTATTCTATTCTATTCTATTCTATTCTAATGACATTTAAAAAGAGCCTGTACAGAAGCCTGTTTATATACTTTATGAGATAAAGGAAATGCTTATTATAGTTTTTTTTATTTGTTTAAACCATAAATAGAATTTAATGATATTTTACTTATGGTTTTCAATGTAGCAGTTTAACAGCAAGCCTACTAAACTAAATTAGCTGTTTATAAAAAAAAGTCTGAGTCCTTCATTAAATCCAATACATTACATACAATAAATTTCTGAACAAAATCTTCAAAATTTAAATCTATAAAATCAAAATTTGGACATTAGTTGGGAAATGTTATGATGCTGACAGTTTGGCAGGAACCTAAGTAGAGATCTGCGTGTTGTCAAAATTGTTTTATGACAAACAGTAATTAATGCAGACCTGTAAAGAGAAGGTGGTGGATGAAACAGCTGGGAGGTAATGAAGAGTAACATAGGGTAATTGATGACCTGTCCCTAACACTGGGGATATTGTTCCAAGGCGTAATCTTTGTCATCAGAGTAAGGACAGTTTGTATGTGCATGACGCGGGTGGAGGATGGAGAGCTTGGAGGCTTACTGAGTGAACTTTCTCTCCCCCTGTTTCTCTGTGGGTCAAGTAAACAGCCTTTGCAGGGACAGCTCAGGGCTAGTGTCTGACCAGCCAGGCTGAAAATGGCCCTTGTCCATTCCTACCATGTTGCATTTCTTTTCCCAGCTGTTTGTCCTTTGTCATGGACACAGCTTGTAATAAGAAGAGCCAACATATTTATGAAGTGGCCGACCTCGCCGGTGCACAGGGCTTTAATCCAGAGGGGACAAAACAGCTTTGTTACTCTTTAACAGTTCCCAAACCTGCATAGTGGAGGAGAGATGTTTGGAAGCATACATATGCTGCTTGTGAACCTTTGCACATGATTATTGTTTGGAGGAAAAAAAAAGAAATCAATATTTATAAAGGACATAACCCTCTCTTATGATTTTTTTCTGAGGCCAGCAAGGGTTTTCATGCCTAGTTATTTGTTTGGCCATGTTTAGTGGCCTTAAATTCAGCAACATTTATAAGAGAATAATTAGGGTTCACCTGAGCTCTAGTATGGGGGGAGTCAAGTGTAGAAGTAAACTTTGGCAAGACAAGAAATGAATAAAAAAGCCAACAAAGGAGTCCTCTCACGAGTCTGGGGGTCTTTGTTTTCAAAAGGCAGCAGGGGATTCCCCTTTAAACCATTAACAGGTTAGGAAGAAACATGCAGCAACTGTCTGCAAAAAAGTCAATCCACTACATATATAGTGAAATGCCTTAGTAAACCCTTGAGAAAAGATCCTGCTTTAAAACTAATCTCAAATCATACTAGAAACAATTTTCTATGGTCTTAACTTACTGCTAACAGAACAACTCAAGGACTAAATCATATCTCTTTAATTTTAGTTTAATACCTTAATCAATCAATCAATGAGTCAATAAAGACATAAATAAATTAAAGAACACAAAGTGGGAATTTATTTTTGAAGTGTTCAGAAACTCATCGGTCATGTTTCTATGATTCTGCCCTCCTGAAAAATATTGTAATCTGGAATTTGTTTCCTGCGAAAAAGCAAGTATTTTCTTGGTTACTTTAATTTTGTCTTGCCTGAATTTTTCAGGTGGTGTTTAATCAGAAGATAACCCCAAGCTAACCTACTTTCTCTTCAGAAATTAGCATAATTTACATTGTCAGTTATTGAGATTATTTTTGAAGGTACCATGCACATCTTTTCAAACAATTCCACACAACTGTAAAAATATGTTGATGTCCACCCTTCATACTGTCAGTAAATGAGACTGAGGAACATGTCTATGTGTAAAGTGTGCCACTTTACTACAGAAAAAACAACAGAAAATCTTGTAAGCATGCTGGCTAAAGCTGGTAAGAAAAACAGTTCCTGTTCTGAATGAGGCAGAAAGTCCACTCAGTGAGGAAGAAGCCATTATGTCAAAAACAACATAAAAAGACAGATTACAGTTTGCAAATGCACTCAGAGACTAAGACCTTAATATGATGAGACTTTGACGTAATGATCATTGGTACATTTGAAAGAAAAAAAGGGAAGCTTGCAAGCCTGATAATATCATCCTAACTGTGAAGTACGTGGCAGCAACATGTTGGTAGAATTGTGGCCAGAGTTGCAAAGGTGTATGATGGCAAGGCAGCCTACAAGCCTGAATCAGTTAAACAAGCTCTGTCAGGAGGAATGGCCCAAATTCCAGCAAACTTTTGCAAGAATTTTTTGAAAGGAGACCTAAAATATTTTATCCAAATCATACTGTTTAAAATATAATTCTACCACATGATAATGAAATGTATGTAAATGTATGAAATAAATCATAAAACATCAACAAAACCGATCAGGGCAGCTATTTAGGTTGGTACTTCTGACCTCATTCGAAAAATTATGAAAAAACTAGAAACAAACTGGTCAATGAAGACTTGAGTTGTAATTTAAGGTATAATAGGGCTATATCTACAAAGAAACAAAAATAATATTTACATGCAGAGAAAGCATAAACATTTTAATGATTGTAGTTCTTTTAACATCTCACCACATTAAACCCATATAACACAAAGTCATTTCAATATGTTATTATATATATTTTTTTACTTAATAATAACACGCAGCCTTACAAATACAACACGCTTCTAGATTGATACGTCATAGATTCCCTCATATCAGAAACAAATATACAGGCAACATCTCAGTTACCAGTAGTTTGATCAAGGTTAAAGAGTGAGAATGTGACCCCTCTTATCAATTAATAGTTCACATCACAGAAAGCCACTTGTATCTAATGATTACTGTTAAATAGCTTAAATGTGTTTTAATCCTCTCCATCAAATCGTGATTACAGCGGACGGGTATATCAAGTGCTCCTTTCATTTGGTTAACATGATCAAATTGACTCCTGTGTCATGAGCAATGACACCAGTGGTAATTAATTTCTCTATTAAGGTCGGCCAATGTGACAGCCATGCAAACAGAGCACAGTGACAGCGAGGACACAATACCTTCAGCCCACTAAGACAGCCCGACAGCCAAGGAGGAGCAGCGAGTAATCTCATTATCTGTCTGCAGGGAAAGCGTTGTTCATTAAAGGAAAACAACAAAGACTACAATGTCTGTCGCTGCATCGTCAGCATATTTGCAGATCTGGCAGATTTAATAGAGGCTATGCATTTACATATAGTAATGAACTATTAAAAATGTATTCCAAATTACTGAGGTGAGCCATTAGAGCCTGTGGGTGCTTCCACCAAGGGCCCCAAACATGAATAGCTTTATGGTTTTTGTCATGTTTTTATCATTTACCAAGCAACTCTAACCAAGTGATTTATTATGGGGGAAAAAGCTAAGATTAACCCATTAATTAATTTTACTTCACATATATTTTCTATTTTTGTGTATATTAACTACAGAAATAAATCAGATCTAATTGAAATGTATATGTAATCTCCTTTGACATTTGAGCCTGTTTCACTTCAGTATTCTGTTATGCTCACAAAATGCCTGTCCCCTTTCTTTTATTGAAATCATTCATAGGTAATGTACAGTTCATTTAGGATAACGTAATTGTGTGTGCACATGTGTGTGTATGCATGCCTGCAGGCTGTCTTTTCCCCTCTAGGGGTTTTGACAAAAAGTGAAACCAACAGTTTTCTCCAGCAGTAAGACCTGGGGGCTTCTCTGAAGGTGGGGGCGATTGTCCAGCATTTTCACCACAATGCTGCCATATGGGGAACAGAAGGATCAGCCACTGACTCCCTGCCAGAGCAAAGGCAAACACCAATCCACATATGCATAGAAGTGGTCATTTAGAGCCACCACTTTTTAGCATAACAACAGATGAAACACAGGAGTCATTTTGCTTTCACTGAGGGGCATTGTTCCCAGAACTCACCGCCTCTAAAGCTGTCACCGTATGAGGCAGGATAAACTTAGGGGCCCAGGCCTGGGTGTAAATAACAAAGAAAGCCTCACTTACATGCTTCCTAAATCCAATCGAAAAGATGAAAAGAGGAAAAAAAGATCCACTCCATTTCCTCATCTTCTGAAAATGAGCTTAACATGAGACAAATGAATTTATTTAAGACTCTCCTCACACCATGTCTGTGTGTTTTGGTGTTTTCTGCTGTGTCATTTAGAAAAGCTGAAGCACAAAAGCTTAGCAAAAATTTTATAATTCGGCTTTTAACCAATAGTGTTCAAATCAGGAAATCAATTAAATGAATTTAGTGCAATCTGCCAACAAATTTGAAAAAAAAAACAGATCAGGTGACAGTAAATGATAATCTCAGAAACTTTGCAGAATATTTTTAGTTAATAAAACTGTTGAACTGAAATTCCCAACAACATTTTTATATTTCCACCTATGATATTAACCAAGCCAAATGAACTTTATCCTGACAATATAATATTTCTATAAGAGATATTGTTTTATTATACATACTCTCTGGCACATAGTTGTGATAAAAGGATTGTGAAAAAGGGATTTATTCTTAATAGATAAAAATCATATCTTTTTACAATTGTATCCATCAATTTCTTTCAAACATTACAGTCAAAAGTAAACTACAATTAGCCTTCCTTCAAAAAACTTGTTTTCTTTGCTGTCTGATTAAAAGAAATGGCTTTTCTGTTGCAGAAACATGAAGTAATTGATTGCAAATTAAAAGATCTAAGATACTCTGCTAAACTTTAAAAAAAAGGCATAGCTTTCTTAAAAAGCCTTAATTTACATTTATTTTATTGGATTTGTTCAGAGTACCAATAATGTGTGGAACCGTGAAGATGTAAACAATAATATCAAATGTAGAGTTTTTACTCCCAGTGAATGAATATCAAATTCAAGGTTGCATGGGCTTTCAAAATTGTGCATGGTGGGTGAAGAAGAACTAGAAAATATATATTTTTAATCCATTTTACACATCCTTAGAGGAGTGGTGCAAATATTTCTGAAACATAGGTTTTCCAGTAAAATTATTTCCCACATACAAAATCTGTGGCACTTAAAAGTCTTTTGATTTGATTAGTCTAGATTTTTGGTAGACAACAAGTTTGTGTTAGCAGGTGTTAGCATTCTCATTGATGAGTTTTTTTTGTTGTTGTTTGTCTTTTGCATTTTATCTCTAAAAGCAATGAGCCAGTTGATCATTTTGTGCAGACTGGCAAGAAGCTGAATGTGTATTTCAAAGCTGGTCAGCCAGTCAGTGAGCTACTTAACAGCAGCAATACTGTAATAAAGACTCACTGATGGGAGGGTAGCAATGGAGCTGAACTTCCTACATTCCTCTGATGCTGCCTCATTATGATTTCAAGGAGTAAATTATGAGTGCAAACAACCTGAGACTATTCCTCCCACCAACCGCTTCCGTCCTTCATCTTTGAAGAAAAACGAATATTTTGAAAGAATCGGGGCAAAACAATGAAATTATTTAAATTTTATAGGTTTACCTTCTTTTACAAACATCTTCTAGAAAAGTTTATGTAATAATGGTTTTTAAATCTAGTCGGTTTTGGCCATAGTGATGTAACGAGAACATTTCCTACAAACAGCGTGCTCTTCAACAATACCCATGAAGGTAACATTTTGCTCTCCAAAACTTCAATAAATACCTTTCAACTGAAGTTATCCTTGTGTGTTTTTTTTTTACCTTTTAACCTTGATTCATAACGCAGTGATATCACAGTAAATCATCACCACACAGTCATCCAAGACATTTGCAAAGAAATGAGAGGCTGAAAACTTGTTGAATATATTTATCAAAGGTAGCGAAAGCACTGTGTTTGAGCCATATCCAATCTCAGTGACATATAATACAGACTTTTAATATCCAGAGGGTGTTGGGCTGGAGCAGGAAGCAGTCAGCTGCTTCACTATAACCAAATGTTACAGTATAAAACAGCATGTCGCGCTGCGATTTGACATGGTGCAATGAGATTAGATGGAATTCATTTCTAAGTGAGGGTAAATTACAAGCCTATTGAAAACAGACCCACTTACCCTCGTCATTGATCGCAGCCTCTGTGCACCCCAAGAAGTGGTTTGACAAAGAAGGCATAGTCTGATAGAAAGTGACACGGGATGAGATGTAGTCTCATGCTGAAGGAAAAGTTGTTTAAGTTCAGGTTAGTCCTAACAAATACCAAATATAATTTTATTCATGAAGCACTTTCAATCAAAGTTCCGTACAGAAAAAAAGATCATTAATGAAGCTGTTCATAGAGCTGAGAAAAATAAAAATGCTTAAATCTATCCCTGCAACGAGTGACTCATTTATTATGAGAATCAGGGAATTTTTCATAATAATGTTTAACATCAGTTAAATTAAAATTGATTATTTTTATTTTTGTCAATTAAGTTTATTTCAAAGTACAATTTAAACTGCAATTGTTATTGTGGTGAGGTTTTAGACAACCACTTCTCCAGGCAGCAGCTACACAAGCTTTTAGACATGTCTTTTTCAAACACACCTGAACAAAATAATTGGGTCATCAACAGGACCCCGTAGAACCTAACTGCCTGCTGAGGCAATTTAACCACCTGATTCAGGTGTGTTGGACCAGGAACACATCTAAAGGTTGCAGGACAACGGCCCTCGAGGACTGGAGTTTGACACCCTTGCTATAGAGCATTGTTTCTTAACCCTGGTCCTCGGGGGCCACTTCCCTGCTTGTTTTAAGTGTTTCCCTTCTTCCACACACCAGACCTGAATAACTAGGTGAATAACTGGTTTCTGCAGCACTTGATGACATACAAGAGCTAATGCTGTCATTTGAATCAGGTGTGCTGGAGCAGAGATTCAGCTAAAACATGAAGGACAGTGGGCTCTGAGGACCAGGGTTAAGAAACGCTGCTATAGAGGACACACTGGAATCTTTTTGATAAGATCTTAACCAGTGAAATACCTGACCAGAGATTCCTAGATGATTCTGAAGTATTGCCAGTAATATGTAGTTGTCTAGTCTGCCAAAAGCAGCACTAAGATCCAGTAACAACAACAGTAACAGATGCTGACTCTTAGTCAATAGCCAGTAATAAACCATTCGTTAGTGTTGTTTTTGTGGAATGATTTTAAATGAAAAGCAAATAGAATTTGCTCAAGTAAGTTGTCAGATCTTAAACAGGCCATAATCTGACTTGAGAGTATTTTCTTAAAAAACTTTTGATAGAGGCACAATTAAAAAAAGATCAATAACTCACTAGGAAGTCAGGAAGTCAACTGTTGGTATTAGATATTTTTGCCCCCATTGACTAAATATTTAGATCAGTGTTTTTGTTTTACCAAATTCCAAAATTAACTGACCAAATGGAGCAGAATTTCTCACCATTCAAAAGTGTCCTCTTTTTCAAACACTGGATTCTCTTGCTCATTAACACCAGGACCAGGTAGAGTCCTTTGACATTGTGATCCTTGAACACGTCTCAGACTTTGCAGCACATCAGGATGACACCTCAAAAAAAAGGAACTCGCCCTTTGGCTTCTTCCGAAGAACAACACGTGTCAGCGGCCCCCTGTGGGCCCTGTCAGGGGGTGAAGAGGTTAGGCACTCTGTGTGCCCGAACAAATCTCGGCTCTTCACGAAGACCACCATAATGACTGCTAATTATGCTGCCATCTGTGGGGTGGGCTGTGTTATGTAGACACCTGTTCATTAAGTAGGAGAAAGAAACTTTTCTTACAAAAAACAACAAACCCAGCATCTTCCCTTCACCCAGCTTTCTCCAAAGCCTCATTAGCCCGCATGCAGATGCCGATAAAACTTCTGACCATACAGAATTGAACTACTCTGTGTTACTAATGATCAACTGAACTTTGTGTGAAATGTTTCCAGCATCAGAGCCATCACCAAGGTTAACCAGTTTTTTGCAGAGGAAGCCAATAAAAAGCTCTCAGATATCTGCTGAGGGGGAGCGCAGCTTGTCAATCCCCTGACCCTAAGAGGCAAACTGCCATTACGACTTCACAGAAGACTAATGAGAACCATTCTTTTGCCCCCACCTTCAATAAAATGTCAATATCCATTCAGGCTACGTTCAATGCTACCTGTTTTACTTTCACTTGATGTATTTCCCAAAATATCTACAAGCTGCAGGAACTGTCTTAATAACTAATAGTCTGAAAATAATTTCCTGTAGCATAGAAGCTCATATCCTGCATTGGATAAACTCTGAAAGGCTTTAAAGATATCTCCTCCTCCTTCAGCCACTCTAGACACATTCATCTAATCCCTATCTTTCAGCTGGAGATTTATATAAACGGATGATAAGAAAGCATCACATCTTTCAACTTTTTATCTGTTAAGCTTATGACTCCATTTAGTTTTAGATCCTCAGAGATGAAGCCAGTGCAGGATTCATAAAGTGAGGGCCAATTAGGATGTTGACGGATTGAGTTTGGAAGATAAATTTGGGATGTAAAAAGGTTGACATAACTGCTGTGTCTCTTTCACTGCGTGTGCGGCTCCCAATTAAGTGGGGAGAGGCATTTTTTTCCCCCAGCCAGGATCAGCATGTCTTCCTGACAGATGAGCCACTAATGAGAGCAAATCTCACAAAATCCCGAAGAAACATGATGAATTGAATCATGTTCACCCTGTTCATTTTTCGTGTTCACAGATGAGACCAACGCAAAACATTTATTTAGTCAACAAATGGCAAATGAGTAGGTGGGTCCGTCATTGTTCACACTATCTCTATTGAACTGCTGTTTCTGCCCTGTTTCTCTTTATTTTACCCTTCTTGTTTAATTTAAAATGGAGTATGGAGTTTAAAGGAAGACATGTTTTGCATCCTGAGGCTTCAGTCTGCCTCCTTCCAAAATATTTATCAGCCAAAATAAGGAGCCTTTGTCCTTCATTCTTATTTCCCAAACCTCCACCATATGTTTCCCTATTATTAAAGAACCAGCTGAAGATGTCCTTTTTTAACATTTTAAATTACTAAATCTAGTCTTAATTGGTCCAGAAATGCTGTCTAGCGGATGGTATCAAAGTCAAGCTTGGTAGAGAATCCGACAGATGGCTTAGTCTTATGACTTGCATTAACACCTTCGAAGTTTAATGAACTGTTAATTGCTTTTCTAATATATAATGGGGCCACTATAATACAAGCACTAATGCAAACAGATAACAGATAAACACACATTCACTTCAATGTCACCTTTAAGTACCTTGAAGAACAAAACACATTTTAAAGAGAAAAAGAGAATTAATTTTTCAGTTGATAAGAATCAGAGGTGGTAAACCGGGTTCATTTTATAGATTTGTATTACTTTGAGTCAACCACTAAAGTGATCTACTTCACCCAGGTCACTTGAGATTTGTTGCCCCCACCCCCACAGAACCACAAAAAAATCCCAGATAATTTGGAGTCGGAAGGCAATAACGAGCTGGTTTCTAAATTATCTACTTCGAGCACGAAAAGAAAAAATCTTAAAGAAAGAATAAGAACGAACAGTGTTTAGGGAAGTAGGTGGCTTTTGTGGATGCTGCATCATGTCCTTGCTCCTTGCACCTTACAGCGAAGCTTTGTTGTAATGTAGTCCCAAGTCTAAATCAGTTCCTGTAATTCCTCTGTGTTACTTATTGTTGTCATTTGCAATCCATATGTTTATTGAGGTCACCAGGAATTTTTAGGATCATTGAGTAATTTTCATCACTTTTGCACACGAAATGCTAGCTGTACCCATTCAATTATATTGTTTATGCTAAGCTAAAGCAAAAGGACTGCTGCCAGATTAGGAGAATGACTGGGCTGATTACAAAATGCTTTTTCTCACTTATCTAACTCTGGGGAAGATGGCAACAGACAAAATTTCTCTAGAGGAGGAATATCCCTCTGCGATGGACTGGCGACCTGTCCAGGGTGTACACCGCCTCTCGCCCCAAGACTGCTGGAGATAGCCACCAGCCCCCCCACAACCCTGCATAGAATGGACGGGTACAGAAAATGGATGGATGGATGGATGGATGGATGGACTATCCCTTTAACACTGACTGTTTTCAATCAAATCTCCAGTCAGTTCTATCCTTTAAACTTTTTTAGATTATAGCGCATAATAAAATACATTTCAGGAATTCAAAGGAAGGAATTCAGGAAAAAAGGTTCTTTGTTTAACGCTGATAAAAGTAAAAACAACAGTCATATGCACATTTGTATTGATTTTTCTTAATTAAAGTGTACTGAAAACATCCTGAACTGTGACTTTAAACCCCAAATACGTAGCGAACCATGATTTCTGTGTACCATTACACCCCTAATGGATATACATTATGAGCAGACTAACCATTGACCATCAAATTATACATTATT
The DNA here is from genome assembly GCA_963556495.2 of Valencia hispanica. NCBI lineage: Eukaryota > Metazoa > Chordata > Actinopteri > Cyprinodontiformes > Valenciidae > Valencia > Valencia hispanica. The sequence continues at coordinate 27,930,242 of OY747711.1, forward strand.
TAAAAAACTAATGAAAAAAATATGTGTAAACTAATTAAACCTAATTAGTAAACTAATTAAATCTAATTTCGGCTCCGTGACAGCTGTTTGCAGAAATACAAAAAGGTGACTGCTGAAATGTTCTCCAAATGAGTTAGAACTATATTTTGCTCTTAAGATTTTATTAGAGTATTTAAAGTAAAATAATAGTTAACAAAATCATGGGTAAAGCCTTTTTTTATTTAGCTGAACCAAAGACTACAAATTCATGAGGCAAAACTAAAGACTTATGACTTGTCTTGTAGAGATAGTTTAAAGGAGAGGTGGCACATTCTTCTTATGCAGAAAGAGCAATTCTGAGGTCCAGTACATCAATAATTTTATCTGTAAATTAAATAAATACTACCTATTTAAAATTTTGCACTCACAGCATGTCCGCACCAAACGCCTTGAAATGATCTGCATGTCTCTTTAAGAGTCTCGGACATGTTCCCTTCAACACGCTGCCGTCAACGTCATCACAACATTCTCCAGTTGCATGGGGATGAAGCATTACAGTACTGTAGCATCGGTGCGCCTGACATTTGGAAGACAGGCATATCTTTCGGTTTACTATGGCCACGCAGGACATGGTACAAGCATATGCATTTGATCCCGTCTCTGACCCTGAAAGTGAAATATTGGATGAACCGGAGCGCGTTCAGCGGCTCGTTCAAGACAAATATTGATGTTTCGTTCACAAGAAAAATCAAACTTGTTACTGTTTTCCCCAAGTTATTAATACATGTAGTAATAAAATTCCTTGTAAACATGAAGTCATCCGAATACAATTCAGTTTTTGTAATAAAATCAGTCTACATTTAAAAATTTTTTAAATACAAATATATGTAGTATGTATACCTGGTTGCTGCTGCCGACGCTCTGCTTTAGTGCTCTGGGAGCGGGGGAGGGAGGGCTGTTGAGAGACGTGGGCGGTAATCAAAATTTAGGGGCGTTGCTGGGAGGTTAGGGCGTTCCTAGGAGGACCCTGCCGTTCAGTGCTCAACATTGTGGCCGCGAGAGATTATAGATATTACTAAAACATACATAAATTAACCTAAGAAACACTTTAGGCATGTTTTTAAGGAGGGAATGGCATAATGTGATGAAAAGCTTTAAAAAGTGGATTTCACATGCCACCCCTCCTTTAAGATTTGCAAAAACAAAACAAAAACGCCTTATAAATACAGAAACACACACCTGCAAAACATTCAGTGGTGCATTCCACTTCTCTGGTACTGACTAGAATATCCAAAGAGTCTTCACAACAGCACACATCTGCCCAGTCTCTGCATTTTAGGTTTCCTTATTCTTGCACTTGCCATTTTACCTCCTTTTCATTACAATTGTATTTTTTATCACATTCTAGGTATGTTTCATGTTGGAATGATAAACTACTAAATGAGCATATATCTCTAAAGGGCTTTTTTATGAAAGGCATGAAGCTGTAGTAGAGGACTCCTGTTTGCTGCAACAATTTCTAATACTTTCATTCATAAACAGCCCATTGCTGATCAAAGCTCTGCTAGAAAATTTCCATCATCATATTATCAAGGCTAACTATGTTTTTATTTAATATTCACTGACTTCATTCGCTTTGGATTCCTTCATATAAAAAGTCTAATTATCCCCAGTCCAAAACACTGTGCTGTCAATTTCTACACAATGCCAAAAGTTCATTCTTTTTTTATTGCATGTTTTTTTAAGTAATGCAGATGTGTGTTGATCTTGATGAGGCAGGTAATGGTGATGAGAAAATAGGCCCTTGCCTTACTTTCCTAATACAGAGAGAGCAGCGATTTAGTTAAAAAATAGACTGTAATTGTTACAACCAAGGCTGGAAGAGGACAGGAGTTTATCTTGCCCACACACACAGTGAGGAGAATGGCAAGGGAGGTAAAAGAAACCTCAAATAATCAGTGTTAGGAGAAGACCATCATCTTAGGGGCTGTTTACACGACAAAATTTGCAGTTTTTTTTCTTTGAATACGCGGGTGAAAACGCACTGCGTTTACATGACAGGGCGCGCGATGGAAAACGATGTAGTACATATGCCCGGCCTTTAGATGGCAGTGTGCCCCGTGTATGCAGTTTTCCAAGGTTTCCCCCTCACAACCCAGAAAAGAAACATTTCATGATACCCAACAATGGCGGTCTTCTTGTAGTTCTCCGCTCAAATAAAGGCATATTGATTATTTGATGCACGTACTGTATGCGACCAAATAACTTCAGAAGCTGCATCAGCAGTAACCGCATACCTGGATCTGCCATTGTTGTTGTTTTTCTGTAGAAAGGCGGAGTGCGCAAGTGCAACATGTCCGTAGTTGGCTGGCAGTGACGTCCTCGTTTTCAAAAGTCTCCGGCTTGCGTTTACACGACAACGAATCCCTCAGCGTTTTCAAAACTCTCCACTCTGGAAGCCGTTTCCCAAAAGCTGCGTTTTCGCCCCCCGTTTTCCCATTGTCGTGTAAACCAGAGGCCGAATCGGAGAGAAAAACCTCAGTTTTGCTGAAAAACTTTGTTGTGTAAACAGCCCCTTAGGTTCACCCAATTCTAACAAGAACCATTTATTTTAAAGACTTTTTGCAGAATCTAACCAGGAATATCAGTCATTTCCAAGGGTGTTGTATATCAATAAAGGTGATCAATGCTATCTTATCAAGTAAGTCTTCTTTCTGATGTCATTGTGCATTCTGTCATACTTTTTAATAAAATTATTATGCGAATACTACAGTTAATCTTTTTTGTTCTCTTAAAGAAGGACAGGAGTAAAATCTTGATTCCTCTGTTGTTCATCTATGTTTTCGTTGTATGTTTTACCTCAGTGTGTACCTTGTACTTGAGCAAACATTAATGCAATCAAACCTTAACACACAGTACTATATTAAATGATCTCTTCTTTAAGGTCAATATACTTCTGTAATTAGTTGTCTCTTTTTAATCATCAGAGGTTAGATAATACTCCCATCCACTTTCCATTTAATGACATTGGCATCAAAGCTTAGCTAACAACAACACTGATGTTTATCATATTCCAGCTTAAAGTCAGCGCAAGTAATGCTTTGCATGCTTAAAATCCATTTCCATAACTAAGTGTAATTTCCCTCCAGTTTGTTCCTGTTTAATGAGGTGTCTTGTTTGTGTGCCTTCCAATGTCACAGGAAAAGTCATTCAAGCGGCTGTGTCTGACTTCAATCAAATTAACTTTACTATGCTGTCAGTTTGCACAAAATTCTTTAGGTAAAAATGTTTATGGTAAATCAGACTTAGATTGTTTCTTGCATTTCTGTCTTTCTACTCAAACTTCTTAACGATGGAATGTGTAAATGCTTGAGGGTGGTTGCAGAAAGTCAGGGGGTGGAGGAGAGAAAATGACCAACATTGATTTATTCTCGCTGTTCTCTTGTCTGGTTGGTGCCCTCAGAACACCTCGTTGCATCCCATTCCCTCCCATTATCTCTCCTCGATCACCGCAGCCCAACGAGTTTCCTACAGGGTCATAAATACTTCCCTCAGACCCCATACTGCTTCCACATTATCCTGCAGACGCCGCCTAATGACAGCAAAAGACAGACAATGCATCCTCTCTCTCGTGACTGCCATGCTTCTCTCTGTTCATACATATTTTACAGTGGTTGAAAAACATACACCTACATCAAGAGAGGCCAAAAGCAGCAGTAGCAGTGTCCCTCTTAGACTTTGCATTTAAAATGGTACATTAAAGCAACATGTCTGAAAATATTGTGTATGATTGATGTCGGTTATGACGATGTTTTCTCTGTATGAAAGCTATATGTGTGGTTTTCTTCACTTTTAAAATCTCGAAGAAATAATGTACTGAAGCCTGATATAAAGAGAAAAAAAGATACAAACAACTATGAAAATGCTGTCACTCATAGGTTTTGTTATCAAAAACATTGAGTGAGTCAATTACTCAACACATCTCAATGGGAGACAAGCTATTAGAGAGAATGAATCAAATTAATTATTTTGACACGCTGGTCATCCAAATCAATTAGGAGCCACACACAAAGAGCCATCAGCATAAACAAAGTGTTTTCCCTACAAGCATCCCAGAGACCTGTCACACAGAAAACCACATTCATAAAACACATTGCTGTGAGTTTTAAAAGAATGATCCATCTGATTTGCAACAGAAATCCGGCCAGGTCAAGTGGGTGGTCAATTGTGTCATTGTTTATGTGTACAGAAAACAAAACAAAAATACTTTTTTTTCATTTATCATTTCACAAAGGGGGCACATTCTTGGCAAAAGCAATGACCTCTTTCAAAACATTTGGCAAGTTCTGGAACTGGAAGTTCTCTAGACAGTAAAAATGTTCTACTTCATCAGCTATGAGAAGAACAGACAAACAACAAGAAGGGACACCCAAGATTTATTCATGCATTTCCTCTACAACTTTATTGTGTTTAGAGTTGCAACTGTTTCCAGGAGTCAATTGGTGAAAAGTGAAGCAAACCCGGACAAGTCTCCAGTCCATTACAAGGGTTTCTTAACTACAGTGTTTTCAGGTTGGTGCTATGTAATTGCATTACTATAAAGATCTCATCCAGGAAATGTTTAATCTTCCATTTGATTCTGAATTCTTGTTTAAGACTGTAGTACGGGGAAACAATTAAACAACACAAAATCACGTTAATTATCTCAACATCCCTTGACAGATTTTCTTATATCATTAGCTTAATTTATTGAGACTGATTAAAAGAATGTTTTCCAGGTGGTAGCACTGTTTCCTTGCAGCAGAAAAGTGCTGGGTTCATATCTTGAACCCATCTTCGGGCCGTCTAACATTTAGTTTGTTTTCCCTTTGCAGTTGTGGGTTCTCCTCCTGTACTCTGGCTCTCTCCAACAGTTCAAAGTCATGCATGTTAAATTAACTAGCTGCTCTAAATTGAACTTTAGGTGTGAGTGTGTGCGTGCATGCATTTTTGCCCTGAGTGTCTGTGTTGTCCGGTGGTACACTCTCCACTGGCAAGATTCATGGAGTACCCTGAATGCAGGGAACATCCTGAATCTTCCAATCCAATCTTTGCTGGAGATAGCTGTGCCTTGGTGGGATGAGTAGTTATTGAGAAATTAGAAGGTTGTGAGTTTTCTTACAGCTTAGACAAACCACATGTCAATGGATTTGTGTGCAATGGACTTAAACCCAAATTGCCAACTGAGGTATCGGTCTGTTAATATTGTGATTGGGTCTAAATGAATGTCATTCTATCGTAGAAGTGCTTTGAGTGATCAATATGACTAGAAAAGTACTGCATATATTGAGTCATTTATGATTTTAAATTAGGTAAAAATAACTCTAGAGTTTTAAGCATCTTGCTTACAGAATTGTATTGGTTGTTTTTCTCCATGAGCCTCAATCCAGCTTTTGACCAAAGCTGCTCTTTCCTCTAGTTCAGCAAATAGTTTGTAGTGGTGTTTTATTATTATTATTATTTTTTTTTTTTCATTTTAGTGTGAGAAACAGAACACTGGTTTTAGGGATGCACAAATCAGCTTTGTAATAAAATAACCACTTATACACGCACTCTGACCTTAACCTAACATGGATGTTTTGAGAGAGTGGGAGGGAACCAAAGAACTCATAGAAAACATACCTAAAGCACAGAAAGAACATCTGAAGGATACATTCACACAGAAGGACTCAGGTCCACATTTGAACTCTGAACTTAAAACATACCCAAAAGATATTTGTTTTAATTTGGAAAATTGTCCACCACTTCTCCATTCTCTTCAAGTAATAGCCTTGCAAAAGGATATACCATGAATAAAAAACATCTAAACTTAGTTTTGAAAAACCTTTTGAGCAAGTCAGGTAAAAAAACATTAAGACTGGTTCTTGGAAGCAAAGTATAAAGAGATTATGGGCTGTTTAAATGTTTTGCAAAATATGAGACAGAGTTGTTTTTAAATAGACATACACAACTAAATGTATAACTCCTAACATCTGCAGCATGGAGTTAATCTCTGGATAAATATTGCAGCCATATAAGTGCATTGCCATCACAACGCAAAACTAAAGAGCCAATTATGCCAAAATCTCTGACTAAATCGAGCATAAATTACAGTTTTATCTTATTCAAGCATTCCACAATGTGTTCGCCAGACCATGTTTAGAGAGAGTCAGCTGGATGAATGAATTGGACACCCTTAGATCCCTTGCATTGTAAAGCTGCCACATGCTCTATTAGCCCCCATGGTTCGAATGTGTACATTAACAGATAGAACAAAATAAGACAGAAAGGCCAACTCTGCAGCTTGAAATCAGGACACGATCATCTTTTGGTCTGAACATGAATTTTCCCACATCGCCTCAGTTTACTTCATTACAAGCTGTAGCATATGTGCCAATTTGGGCTCCCAGTGACTCTCCACTGTCATGGAGACTGAGCACTTATTGTAAACTATAATATATGACCTCGTGTTGAGCATATTCTTTGTGGGGTCTCACACAAGCCATGCACTTAGGAGGGACACGAGTGACTGAGCATTGCTTTATTGAGTAAGCCTCCTAATAGAATGCCATGTTTAGACTTGTCATTCAAAGCAGAGGAGCATCAGATGATGAGGATGCTTTGCGTATTTTATGTATTTTAGCAGGCAGGAATTTTTGTTTAGTTTGTTGTTAAGGAAGACAATAGTCACACAATGAGAGATTCTGTTTGGTTTTATATCTTTCTGCAACGTTGGACAGTGTTTAGCTTAAACAATTTGCAGCAGATTTCAGTATTTTCAGTGTATGTTGTTGTCTTTTGGTCTATCTCTCACCCTCCAATGAAAGGAGGAGGGAATCGGCTAATTAAGGCTGTGAAGATCCTTCAAGTATTTCGCATGTGAATAATGCCTTAACTCAGCAGAAAATTTATTACAGGACACAATGTCAACTTCTACATGGAAAGGGCCATTTGCATTTTTTGAATCCATTACAAGGGTGGTGCTGCAATCATAAGCAATGATATCAACCCCTACTATCCCCCAATTCTGGTGCCACCAGCCTACCCATCACTACTGGGTAGAGGATAATCTGATGGGTTCCTCTTCAGTGGCCACTCAATGGTGGTATAGATGCAGGGAGAAAAGAGAGAGAGGAAAGGAGAGAAGGACAAGAAAAGAGGTGAAAGGACTTTGTTCTATGTGAAACATAAAGTGGTCCACCACCTTGTTTATTTGTGTATATGTGTGCTGCAAAGCCACACCAGTCTCCCAAGCGACAGAAACCTTGTTGTGATTTATGCAGCCTGAGATATGAGTGCTGGTTACGCAGTAGCAAGACATCGATCTGACAAAGCAAACCAAACAATAAAGAGGCGAGGAAGATGATGTGCCCAGTGGAGTGGAGAAATGGAGAGTGTACCTATAAGAGCTAATTATCTGAGCACATAATTCTTCAGGTTAAGACATGGGGAGCTGAAAGCCAGCCAAGCCACAGCTGTCTGAAAAAAGGGCCTGGGCAACACAATGGGGCTGAGGTCCCAGAGCATGGTCAAGGATAATTCAAAGTAAAAATATTGTTAGGTGAGACTACCCAGACATAATCTGTGCGTGCAACAAACTGTGTAATATGTCAAGAGGAGTGTTATTGTCTGAAACTGGGCTTGAGTTCAAAATGTGTTTTCAAATGTGTTCTGCAAATGTTTCAAACTGAATTGGAAAAAGTGTTGTGACTCTTCCACATCTACTTTTTTTCAGCAATTGTTTTCCAAAAAACAAATAAAATTTGGCACAAATTTCTCACAGGCTATTTTTTCTATTTTAAGCCTCTGTTTCTTTCCTTAGACGTTACTGATATTTTTTGGAATCTATCCGTAACTTTTATGTAAGCACATACCAATAAAGTTTAAAGAGTCCTTCAGGAGTAAGCATTTGATGAAACTGACTCCCAGTCCAATGCAAAGTTATAGTTATTGAAATGACACACTACACATTTTAATTAAACCATTGTTAACATTAGTATGATTTTATTCCACTTTACTAATTCACCAATGACATTTTGTTGGCACAGTAGTCTCTTTAATCTACTCTTGACTGATTTTTTAGTCCCAACCAGAGTATCTGCAAAACAGCCTCTAGATACTACTCCAACATCTTTTTAATATGTCAATGTTTCCCAACCCAGGTCCTTAAGGCACATTGCCCTGCATATTTTAGATTGTTCCCTGTTTTAAAACACAGGAATCGGATGATTGCAGTTCAGTAAAAGCATGTTCATCAGTTGTGCTGAAGTGGGGAAACACCTAAAACATGCAGGACAATGGGCCTTATGGACCAGAGGTGAAAAAACACTGGACTAGGTTATGAGAGCTAGTCCATAATGACAATTTGTCAATTTAAACCTGCATAATTTAAAGCAACACTAAAGAGGTTTTTTTTACCTTAAAATAGTGTTTCCGAACTCGTGTCAGTGGTTCATCAACTCATAACAGGGTGAAACGGCACTTCTGCATTCGCTTTGCGGCCCTCTATCGACCATAACAGCACTATGTAAGTTTGGGTTGTCGGGTAGCGGTTTAGTAGTTCAAATGAGACTACAAATGCATCTTGCTTTATGGCAGGCTTCACAAAAGCCGGTAGGTGGAGCATCCTGCAAGGCTCTCTGGATGGAGCATACTCGGCAGGTACATATAAATGAAAGATACCTAGCAGCAGGTAGCTTGAACAATTGTCATCATGACGGAGCCCGAACACTAACAACAGGTATCAGAAGTTGAGTTTAGTTAAAGACCAATTATTTAAAAATACCTTGAGTAGGAACACACTATGATGATCACACTGAACATGCTCACCAACATATTAAAGGTATTTTCAAGTAAAGATTCCTGCCAAAGACAGACATTAATAGGTAATGCAGGAATGCTTATGGTTTTATTGTAACAATAAGTTTGGATGACATTTATCTCTGGTTTCAGCATGGAGTATCAACTCTTGAAACTCACCACAGCTTTGTGTAGTCTCTCAAAAGACTTTTAACTGTAACCTAAGAACAGAAAATAGTATGGGCAAACCCCTTTTTAAATTTATTAAAATATTCTGTTTGGTATTTACTAACTGCAGTTATTATTTTAAATTTAAGACTTGGAGTTTCTCACAAGATTTCTCACATTTGATTCTGAAAAAACTAAGTGACTGACTTATTATTCAACTCAGAGGACTGTAGGACTTACACCACAGCTTGCATAACAGCCATGACTGACCCTTATGGCTCTATCAGCGAATCATTGCAATCATGGAGCAAGTTCACAATTCACAGTTCAAATAGGCTCTTCCAGTCTTGTGTCATTTCTCCATAAGCCAAGAAAACAATAATAATAATATTTACAATTATTAATTTCTATCTTGCAAACCCATTCTCTGCTTCTGTAAGCAGGGAGCCTTTAATTAGACACAAGTACACATACACAGAGGACTGGAGGCGCTGGGCTCTCACTGCCATTAATAACGCTATATAAAAGCAAAGCGCGAACGCATGTGACACTTTAAGTAGTTTGGGAAACAAGATGTAATCTGCGTCTGGTGCCAGGAGCAGAGCGGGGCTGCATGTTGGGAGGGAGAGAGGGAATGTGGTCTGTAAGTCAATGCAAACAGAGCAGTGTGAGCACATTACTGATGAAGACATTATCTCTGAGTTATACTCACATAGATAATGGGGAGGGAGAAGTAAAGACGACGGCAAGAACAGCCCGCAACATGAAACCTCAAGAAGGAAAAGTGACAGAAAAAGCGTGGAGTGTGCTGAATGGTCCCTAATGTAGACCATGTAGTGGCACCCTTGGCACCCATCTAACCTTGGCCCTTATAAAAGTATTCATATCCATTTCATTTTTGACATTTTATCACAACGTATTCCAATATGTTTTATTAGGAATATATGTGATAGGCCAGTACATTGTATAGCATAATTGTAAACAGAAAAGAGAAGGTTTTGAAAATCTCTTAAAATAAAAACCTGAAAAAACTGCATGCCATTGTATTCTAATCATTTTGCTATAATATCCCTAAATAAAACCCAGTACAACACATTCCCCTCAGAAATAGCCTAATCAGTCAATAGAAATCACTTGTGTGTAATTTGACCTCAGTGGATATACAGCTGTTCTGTGAAGGTCTCAGAGGTTTGTTAGAGAACATTAATGAAGAAACAGCATCATGAAAACCAAGGAACACATCAGACAGGACAGAGATAAAGTTAGGGCATTGCTTTGTGTTCATTTATTATAATTAATACAAAAAAACACGTAGAAGCTGTGGTTGTAAGGTAACAAATTGGGAAAAATGTTCAAGTGTTAAGCTTACTTTTGCAAGGTAGTGTATTTCTAATGTGTTAATGTAAATAGTGAATGCTAAAAAGTAATAACTGAGGTAGTACAGTTTAATTTTGGTTTTGTCGTTTCCTGGTTGTGCTCTGTGTATTGCTTTGTGTGATTTGGTGGCATTTAGTGTTGGGAGAGATGGGAGAATACAGCAGAAGATGAGGTTCCATTTAGTGGCACCCTTGGCACCCATCTAACCTTGGCATACAGCTGGGCATGCTCCACTGGCTGTGAACATGCTGAGGTTTGAATCCAGAAATGCCTTTGTGCAGCACAGACCACCAGACAAATGGTGGGAGGCCCCATTAACATCCCCAACTGTACCGCATCAGTCAAGACTACGTGGTCAAATCGGCAGATTCAATCTCCTGTACCTCTGTTTGCCAATCTATTGGTTTAAAGATAGAAGCTGTTATATAATCTAAGAGAATAAAATTAACTGTCTTTAATTAGGGTGATTTTTGTAGAAATTTGAATCAATTTAGAGAATCAGTTACAGCACATTCACTTCACTCAAGGTCAATTTGTGTCATTGTTTTCTTGTTTGTGGGTTTGTATGTTTAATATAAACCATGAATTCTAATTCTGGCAACACAGAATGGCCACATTAACCAGGCATGGCAGTCTGGGACACGGTCCAGCTGGAAGCACAAACGGGGTACTGCTTTCCCTGCAACAAAACTGGCTCTGCAGCCGAAATTGTGTCTTGCTTCCAAGAGGAAGAAAAAAATAAAACAAAATCTTTAATAGTAAATCTTAATATTGTTTTTTTAACTTATGGGCTCTACCATGTCAGTGGTCATAATAATACAGTGATTTGCAGAGTAGCTTTAAAACATTTTATCTCACCTGTATCAGCACACAGTGATAAGATGCAGAGGGGATGATTTGCTATATTCTCACTGGAATGTTTAGGGCTTTACCATTTTTAAATCTTACCTCACAATTTATCTTCTCCTCCCTCCTGGTGTGTTTTTTCTCCCACCAGTCTGGTTGGCTGCTCAATTTGTTGGATGTCTGTCTGAGCTGTGTCGTGCACAGGAGTGAATGTTGGAATTAGGGTCAGGAAAAGTGCATCAGATCTATGTTTGTGTGTGCCTCTATGGGCAGCGGGTTCCCGATGACCGTTTTTTTCCCTTAACATGGCAGTTTCTCAACTTCCCCATGACCTACTCTAGTCCTTGCAAACCTAAATATGAAAGAAAATGGGTCAAAACAAAATAATCTTGATACAAGCACACTACTCCGTTCTTTTCCTTGAGGAAAACATTCAGTTTAATTCCTCACATTAAATTGTGTAAGTAAATAAATGTATATTTTGGGTTTAATTACACCTCACTTGGTACTTAAAAAAATGGAAATGCAAATAAATATTGAACTGACATGGCCAAAAAACTTTCAAAGGGAGGCTAACCAGGAACCACCCTCCTTGGATGCCCAAACCCCCTCAACTGACTCCTTTGACGTGAAACAGCAAGAGGCTCTACTCTGAGTATCTCCAGAATAAAGATTCCCTAAACCTATCTCTAAGGATGAGCCAAGCCATCCTCTGGAGGAGATTAGTTTCAGCAGTTTGTATCCAGGATCTAATTCTTTCAGTCATTTATAGAATTGCTTAACATTGCTTAATTGCTTAAGAACCCTAATGTTTTGGAGATTGTATACTACCCCAAGCAATCAATCAGTCCGTCAGTTTTAATTTATCGGGAACTTTTTATTCACAACAAGGGCAAAATGGTAAATGGACTGAATTTATACGGCGGTTCTTTAATCATAGCAACCACTCAAAGTGGTTCAGAGCCACATTCTCCCACTTGAACTAACAAATACACACAAATTCCTATATCAGTATGAATGGTGGACAACTTGAGGTTGAGTTCCTTGCCTGGGGGCTCGTTGACATGTGACCAGAGGATGCTGGATGTGAAATCCACAACTTTCCTCTTGCAAGAAAACTAATCAACTCACTGATCCAAAGTTGCCTAACAAAACTAAGGTGGTTTGGGCCTTGCCTCCTGGGGCTCAGCTTGAAATGGCAGCATGTGGCCACCTCCATGTGGGGCTACATTTAGTGGGGAGCACAGTTGGGGTCAGGTACTTTTTGAGCCAGTTGGTATGCCAAGGAGGGTACTTTCTAGTCTCTGGTGCTGTTAAGCTGGAAGGATTTTTGCTGTAAATTTTTCCTTTTTAACAATTTGTTATGATGCGTAACAATGGCAACAATGTGGTTTACAGCCGGGAGCAGCTGATTAACATTGCAAAAGCTGAAATAATACTTCAACTGAAGCCACAAAGCAGGAGCGAAAAGGAGACAGAGAAAGAGGAAGTTCAAGCCATCTCTTCCATCGATCATAATGGGCAACGTAAGATCACTGGCTAACAAGATGGATGAACTCCAAGCCCTTACAAGGACTCAGCCAGCGTACCGTGAATGCAGTGTTATGTGTTTTACTGAGACGTGGCTGCTGGATCATATCCCCGACTCCAACGTCTCTCTGCCAGGCTTCCTGACTGTATGAGCAGACAGAGATCTGAAGACGAGCAGAAAAAGAAAAGGTGGTAGAGTAGCAGTGCTTGTCAACAACAGATGGTGTCATCCAGGACATGTTACTGTGAAGTGTCGTCTCTGCAGCCCAGATGTCGAACTCTAGGCAGTGAGTTTTCATCCATATTATTTACCAAGAGAGTTCACCAGTGTAAATTTGGCAGTTGTTTACATTCCACCTTCAGCTGTTGCAGACAATGCATGTGATGTCATCAGTTTCGTTGTTCCTAATCTACAGACACAGCACCCCAATGCATTTGTGGCAATATCTGGTGATTTTAATCATGCCTCGCTCTCTACTACACTTCCAATATTTCATCAGTTTGTCCGCTGCACTACAAGAGAAAACAAGACCTTGGATTTGTTTTATGCAAATGTAAAGGATGCATACATGTCCAAACCAAGACCTTCTCTGGGACAATCAGATCACAATCTTGTTTTTCTCTGTTCAGAATATAAACCCCTTGTTCAGAGGCAACCTGTGACAAAACGAACTGTGAGAAAATGGTCACAGGAAGCTGAAGAAGCCCTGCAGGGTTGTTTTGCAACCACAGACTGGATGACTCTTTGCCAAGCACATGGAGAGGACATCAATGACATGACTGAGTGTGTGACTGACTATATAAACTTTTGTGTGGACAACATCATCCCCACCAAAACAGTGAGATGCTTCCCTAATAACAAACCCTGGATCACCAGTGACCTGAAGGAACTGCTAAACAAGAAAAAAAGAGCCTTCAGGGAGGGAGACAGGGAATTACTGAGGAGTATACAGAAGCAACTTAAGGTCAAGATCAGAGACAGCAAGGAGGCATACAGGAAGAACCTGGAGAACAAACTACAGAGGAACAATATCCGAGATGTCTGGTCAGGAATGAGAAAGATCACAGGTTTTAAGGACAGGAAGGATTGGATAGATGGAAGTCTGGACAGAGCCAACGAACTGAACATATTCTTCAACAGGTTCAGTTCAGGAACTAGCTCAGCATCCCCCTCTCCTGTTCCCAGCCAAACAGACATCCCACTCTCCTCTGATCAACAGCTTTCCTGTTACACCTCGGATGTTTTATCCTTCACCTCAGCCATGGACTCTTCTAATTCCACAAGTTTGACTTCAACCAAGTCAGGAAATGCTGCTACCCCCTTTGCCTCCCCCTCCCACTTGTCTGTCTCCAAAAGTCAGGTGAAGAGGCAGCAGGAGAAACTGAACCGGAACAAGGCTGCAGGTCCAGATGGTGTCAGCCCCAGAGTCCTGAAGGCCTGTGCTGAGCAGCTCTGTGGGATTCTGCAGCACCTCTTCAACCTTAGCCTAACTCAGGAGAAGGTTCCAGTGTTGTGGAAGACATCCTACCTTGTTCCAGTACCAAAGAGAACTCACCCATCAGTCATCAATGACTTTAGACCTGTTGCCCTGACATCCCACATCATGAAGGTCCTGGAGAGATTCCTGTTGGCACCCCTGAGTAAGCAAACAAGAATGTATCAGGACCCACTGCAGTTTGCTTATCGCTGTGGAGTTGGAGTTGAAGACGCCATCATCCACCTACTTCAACCAACCCACTGTCATCTGGACAAAGCAGGCAGCACTGTGAGGATCATGTTCTTTGATTTCTCCAGTACATTTAACACAATTCAGCCTGATTTGCTTTGTCAGAAACTCTTGGAGACAATGGTGGAGCCCTCAACAATCGCCTGGATCAATGACTACCTGACCAACAGACCACAGTTTGTGAGACTGAAGAATTGTGTGTCAAACCAGGTGGTCAGCAGCACAGGAGCACCACAGGGGACCGTATTCTCACCATTCCTTTTCACTCTGTACACCTCAGACTTCCAGTACAAATCAGAGACCTGTCATCTGCAGAAATACTCAGATGACTCTGCAATTCTTGGGTGTATCAGAGATGGACAAGAAGCTGAATACAGAGAGCTGGTGGACTGCTTTGTGAAATGGTGTGGAAACAATCGTCTCACCTTGAATGTGAACAAAACAAAGGAGATAATTGTAGATTTCAGAAGAAACAGGGATAAGTCAAAAACTTTTTCCATCATGGGACAAGAAGTGGAGGTGGTTGAGGAGTATAAATACCTCGGAGTTCACCTTGACAACAGACTGGACTGGAGGCGCAACAGTGAAACCGTGTAAAAGAAGGGACAGAGCAGACTGTACTTCTTGAGGAAGCTTAGGTCCTTCAAGGTTTGCAGCAAGATGCTGGAGATCTTCTACAAGTCTGTTGTGGAGAGTGTAATCTCTTCAGCCGTCATCTGTTGGGGTAGCAGCATCAGAGCCAGGGATTTAAATAGGCTAAACAACCTGATAAAGAAGGCTGGTTCTGTTCTTGGGACAACTGTGGAACATCTGGAGATGATAATGCAAAGAAGGATTTTTCATAAAATCAAAAAAATTATGGACAACCCTGAGCATCCTCTTCATGAGACGGTCATACAACAACAGAGCGTCTTCAGTCGGAGGCTTCTTCAGTTTCACTGCAATACAGACCGCTACAGGAAATCCTTCCTGCCCAGAGCCATCATCATCTACAACAACTCCTTAAAGAATTAATTATATGAGCTATACCAACACTTAATTTCCCTTTGGGATCAATAAAGTATTTTTGAATTGAATTGAATCTGGTGTAATAGTCTGCCTTTTGAGACACGATCAGTGTTGAATAATCTTTTTACACAAATGTCATTTCGTGTCAGTTTGTTGTAAACTATTTGTTTAACAATGAAAGCACAATAAGACCATTTGATTTAAGCACAGTAGTCACTTTGACCTCCTGGCCTCATTGGCCTTTACTGTGACCAGCCTCTTTTCTCTCACACTTTAATCAGAATTCCATTTCTGAGTCTAGACTGGGAGCCCCCTCTGAAACTCTACTCCTCAGGGTACCACTCTAGCCCGCTAAAAATGGATGGCCGCACCTCAGGTCCTCTCAGCCTGTCCACAATGCCCTACAATTAAAACTGTTGGAATGACCAACATTTTTCTGGCATGCCCCCTTGCCCCCTAAAACCCCTAATTCCCACTGCCACCCCTTTACTCACATGCCGCCACCACTACCACAACCCGCTGCCCCCTCACCTTCCCCGCCCTCCCTTCCTTCAATGCTCTTCTCCCACTTCAACTGCCCCCCATAACCTCCTTATCCATCTTGTGGAGAAAAAACATCATTTATTCTGTACTTCCCAGATAATTTACTTTTTCTCTCCCTCCTTTCATTCCTCTTTTCTTTTTCTCCTTCTTTCTACAGGAATTCTCCATTTCCCTATAAAATGAAAATTCATCTGGAATTACATCTTATGTCATCATTATGTTTATTAAGCGTGGATGATGTATATGAGGAGCTGCGGCATGCCGCTGAGTGCTTAATGATGCATAAGATTAAGCCGAGCCTCTCAGCTGTGCTGAGACTCCCCTCTGCTTCCCAGGCTGCAGACACACGCTGAGGGAACAGGCTCCAAACGGCCATCAGGTGAACAGGGGGAAAAGGGAAAGCCTCTTTGTGTGTCAGCAGAGGAGCGAAAGTGCAGCGCTTGTGAAGAAGAGTTGCTGATAGGGGAGGATCAGAAAGTTGGCAACAGCTTCAGAACAAGAGAACAAAGTACTGTTTGTTACAGTTTGTAAAGTAAATTTCTGACATTTTGTCCGCACTTTGTAATAACTACAATGCTTTTCTATAATACTCATGAGCAGGTTGACTCCTCGTGTGTCTATGCTCCAAATCTCTTCCTTTCTCTGATCTGGTCACACTTTTAATCTTAGCTCACACACACTCATCCCCACAAACGCACAAGGCCTCCCTCTATTCGAACAGCAGAAGCACCAGCAGTCTGACAAAAACATTATCCTTCTGGTGCTAAACAATCCAATAAACCTCTCCACAGGGAAGAACTTAACCTCTCCTCTCCTCCGATGCTTGCATCCCGACCACGTGATTGCTGCCACAGTAAATTCCAATCATTAGTCTTCTCACTCCACTATCACACAGGGAAGGGAGGGAAAAAAATCCACCTCTATTAGTAATGGAGACCTCGTCAGAGACCTTCCTCTGAGAGCCCTGCCTTCCCAATTCCCACAGGAAAAATCCCCAGCAAAAAACTAATTCTACTTTTAATAATCTGTCATCAGGACCAGAGGCAGTCATAAATTATGTGGGGAGCATGTGCAGGAGTGGGCCACGAGAGGGAACTCAGGGGGAAAGAAAAATCAAAGCCTGAGTTTGACAAACTTTGCTGAAGATAAATAATAACTTACAAACGGGATTAGTTGTAAAGTCATGGCTGAATGCCCCGCCAAGCAGTTTCCCTCGCAGTCTATGCAGGATGAAGAATTTACAGACACACCTATCATCCCCCCACTAACGCACACACACACACACACACACACACACACACACACACACACACACACACACACACACACACACACACACACACGCACACACATCCTCTTTTATTCATTCTACCTCTGCCAGGCTATCTCTGAAGTCCCTTTCCTTTTTCTCTCACAGCAAACAATGTTTGTGTTTCATCATTAACCCTCTTGCTACCCAGGGACAGGTGCAGAGGGAGTGATTCTGTGGAGATAAAGTGGAGACAGAAAGGTGTTTAAGAGACAGGGGAAATGGTCTCTTCCTCCTCCCTGAAAGTAGATAAACATAAATAAACAATCAGCCTCCCACATAGATGCACAGCACAGTAAAAATAGCAAATCAAGCTACAGTTGGAGACACATATACAGCTTTGAAAATCCCTCTTTAAATTGTTGTTCCCACTCTTTTTGGACATGTTTTTTTTAGGTGACACAGAGATAACCAGTTGATACGAAAAAAAAGGGCCATGAGCCGTAGGCTTGTTCGCTCACTGTTTCCATGTCAGTATTTGCTGGAACAATAGACATGCATCACAATCAGCTCCTTCCATCGAAGCCTGGCTAAAGGCCCATCTCCATGAGGTGTCAGAGACCAGTCAGGTGATGAATCTTGCCACAGCCAGGCACAAGAGGAGAGACTGGCTGAAATAACTCAGGCATGTTCCCACACGTCCATGGTGAAGCTCTATTGATTTAATCATCAACATAAAGATGCTTTGTGGCTTACACAGTGAGGGGTCACTAGATGTGTTAAAATGGATAACTGGCCTAACTTCATTAGAAAATATAAAGACTATAAGTGCAACTACTGCTTATTTTGGGGCATTTTTTTGAAAAATCTGTTGAAATTTATTGCCGTAAACCGGTGATTTTAGCAGTGTACCATTGCTAAATTACATTACGCTATATTAATTTTTAACAAATACATTTTTCATTTTTACCCCTCCATTGAGTCAACAATCTGCTTTGGGGATTTCTATATTTCTTCAGGATCCTTCCAGAAAACTGCAAAAATACTGAAACACTGAGTTCCTTTAAATCAAGGCTAAAGACCAATTTCATTAGAGTTGCCTTCGATTAATAATAACTGGAACATCATTAGTTGTTGTCCAGATTGCAACTTTTTCATAAGTTCTCTTTATTTTGCCACTTCAATATACTGGGCTTTTTTCAGGTCTTTTTGTTTGTTTATTGTGTTATGTTTTTATAATGTAAAAGACTTTGAATTGCTTTGTTGCTGATAAGTGCATTACAACAAAGTCAACATGAAAAATAGCTTCAAATGAAGGCAAGAAACAGATTAAATAGAATCCCAATCAAAATCTTAACATCTGGAATATATTTTTTGTATTTGTATCTCGTGCCATTGGATGGTAAGCAAGCTGTAAATTAAGTTTGTAAATAAAAAGAATAAGAAACAGGAGCAGAAATACAACAAACAGAGGAACCAAAATAATTGAAAACTACTATTAAATTTAGCTAATCAGCTAATCAAAACATCACATTGTCCAACCAGGATCAGAACTAAACAAGTTGGAGCAGCATTAAATTTCTTTGCTCCTCAGCTCTGAAACAAACACCCTGAAACCTGATATGTGCAGAAACTGTTCACTTCTTTAAATCACATCTAATATATCAAGTGGAGTACTATAACAAAAACCGTAATGCTCCACTTGTGAAAGTAAATCTGTTGGGCTTCTACTTGGTACTCAGACGCCAAGTCTGAGTGCCACTTTGCTAAACAGGACATGTAAAAAAAATTTTTTCAAATTAAAAATTCACATCTAAAAATCCTATTGTTTTCTGCTACTTTTCATCTAAGAGTAGCATTAATAAAGACTGAATGAATGATTGAAGTGAGAGATTGAAGACTGAATTTGGGTTTTAACATTTGTTTCTTTTTATGCAATGCTCTTTAAAGCTTAAAGGTTTTTGTTTTTTCTTTGTGCAAAGCAGCTTAGATTGCTGTGTGAGTTAATTGTGTTTATAAATATAAATAAATAAACTGCAGCATTGTCCTGTTGAAGGACCTGGTCATCATCGCACAGTGAAGGACCTTCTGACTAGGGATGTCCAATGCGATATTTCAGTATAATCAGATGCTGTTTGATGCCCTTACACAGTTTGAAACTCCATAATCCTCTAAAAAAATGCTCCCAGATCCAGAGCTTGCTTCTGTGTGCCATTTAGAAAACATCTGCAGTAGGGTCTCCTTGTCATCCAAGTAATCCTAGAAGCCATAGAGACCATCCAGATAATTTGTATTTTTTTGGGTTAGAGAACAACTCCTTTTCCTACTTTTTGATGTCCCATCTTTGATGCTGCCTTGCAAAGTTAACATTTGTAGTCAAGGAGGAGATTAACTCTTTCAAGAAGTTTTTAGTTTTATAAGTCTTTCTCCCACATATGCCATTTTATGTTTTTTGAGCTGCAGTCAGCATCAATAAGGGGTTGAATTAGGTTTGAAAATATTCATAAGTTGTTTAGGACAGCCCGCCTGATCCTCTGGCTCAGAGCCATACACTGTCTTTAATAGGCGCTGATTTACAGGTCTGCCGGTGGGTACTGCAGAGTGAGTCTTGCAGCACTCACCCATACTCACACCTGTATCCCTTCCAACTGGCTCAAGTCGTTGATTAAAAACCCGCGACCCGAGCCAAGAGCCGCACACTGACACAATATAGTATAAAACTGTCATGATCCAGCTGTGTGTCTGTGTGAATGAGCGAGGTCTCTTCTTTTATAGAAGATCTTTGAGACTTCTACTTCTGCAGTGCACCTGCCACTGATCTCTGCAATCAGTCAGCAGATCTGCAGTTTACCTGCTCATGTGGTGAATAAATCAGACATACAAGCTTGGTCAGACAGATTTTGCAGTAAATCCCACGTGTGTGTTCGGTATTGTCCTGGGTGCTGGGGCCTCGAAGCACCCACGGAATCAGCACCTATGCTGTCTTTGTTATATAAATTCAGGATCTCTAGAAAAATGTAAAAAGACTGTCACTGCATTCAACCTTAGAAGTGAAGGCAACTTGTAACAGGCCCTGTTTGCAGTTATCAACAATCTTGCCACATCTGAAGCCAGAAAGCCTTTTTGTCTTGTCCTTGTGGAGTCATGACATCGTTAATGTCTGGCAAAAAATTATACTGAACCCTACTTTATGTGACTTTTTTGGGGGGCAACCATGGCTCAGGTGGTAGGAATTCATCCTGTAACTGCTGGGTTGCCAGTTCAAACCTCCGTTCCGTTCATCTCAGTCGCTGTGTCCTTGGGCAAGACACTTCACCTGCCTTGCTTGCTGATGGTGGTCAGAGGGAACGGTGGCACCTGTGAGTACGGCAGCCTCGCCTCGGTCAGCATGGCTCAGAGCAATGTCAAATTGAATATTTTGGAATTTTAAAAAGAGGAAGAAAAAGTGTTGGTTTTTGTGTCTCATCTCCAGGGCTCTCCTACCTCCACCTCTCTGCAACAGCAAATGGTGCTGGTCTGTCCTGGGAATGGACTTTTGGATATCCTAGATGTTTCTCCCTTGGGTCCTGTCAGAATGTCAATGTCAAAAAGACAAGCTTGGAAAAACTGTCTAAAAGCTTAACCACATGTCTGAGGCATAAACAACAAAAAATCACAACACTTTATTTATAGCGGTTATTCACTGTAATAAACAAACATATTTAAAGAATAGTTTGGTTTGCTGAGTACAAAACCTTTATAGTTAGTTGTGTAGGTGTCATGATCTATAAGGTTTTGGTCTTGCTTTCCTTGGTTTTAAGATTCCTTGTAAACTTTTGTTTTTAATATTTATCAACTTTCAGCTCTTGGCGGCAGTATCGACTTATGGTTCCCTGTATTAATTAGTTCGTGTTTTATTTTGAAAACCTATATTTTCTAGTTACTTTTTCCCCATTGTTTCTGTGCTCTCTTGTCACCTTTTTGGTTTGAATCTTGATCAAATTGTATGTTGGTTTGTGTCTCCAGTTTGTTTACATTTCCTTGTTTACTACTTTCCCTGTGCATTCTATCAGCTATTTTTCCCATTTCCTCAGTTCAACATCAGTTTCTAACTTTTCACGGCCTGTTACCAATCAACCACCTGCTCCATGTTCAGCAGTCAACTCTCCAGCTTAAACATCTTTCAGTTAGTCAGCTCTGAATCTCATTTTGATGTTAGCTCCAGTTTGTCATCTGGTCCTTGTGTATTTCTTCCTGGGACATCATTTATCAAACGTTCATAGAAACTGTCCTATATTCTATCCTATAAATAAAATTTAGAATGGTTGTACAAACAGACAAAATCCGGATTTATCAAATATATATTATATTCATTCACAGTTATTCATTTCTGTGGAAATACTTAACTTCTTTGAACAAATTAAATCAGTTAAATCTGTCCCAAACATTCCTGTTTGGTTCTATAATCTCAGGGGTAACTAATAAAAAAAGAACACTGCCTGGGAGAAAGTGACAGAGGCAGTAAATATGGTCGGGACAGTGGAGAGGTTCCTGTTAGAAATAAAGGGGAAAAAAATTTTCAATATCAAACTGCATACAATAAAAAGTTCCTCAGCAGATAGCTGGGCCAGATCTTCTCCCGGGGGTGCATAGATTACCAAATTTCACAGGCGTGAGGCCAGCGTTATTAGAGACATTGCTTTGGCTAGCATAAGTACGCATGGAGACAGCGAAAACCTGCTTCACTGATAAGCACAACCATCCAGTTACCACAGTACAGTTTGCAAATCTTGTATTTATGAGTTTAACAACATCATTTTAAACTGAACTGCTTGATGTGACATGCAAAAAAAGTACACGTAGAGTGCAAAACTCCATGAAGCACCTCAAACCCTCCCGCCAGTAGGAATGCTGATCATACAACACTTAGCTTCAACAGGAAGAGGGGGAGCTGTGATCGGCCAAACTCAAACCAAACCAGCTGCCGCTCTGAACTTCTTCCTCTTTGTCCATGGGCAACCACAAAGGAGAGGCATGAGCTTTGAACTTCCTTCGCTGGCAAAGAGGGAGGAAGGTTTCTGGAAGAAACAAGTTGGATTTGAAAGACTTCTAAACTCTGCCGATTGATCAGGTGAACTGTATTCGGCTGATGAAATAAGTCTTGAATAGGGATGGGTACCGAAACCCGGTATTAAATTGGCCCCGGGGCTGATTCTGACGGTCCACCCGGACCGATAAGCTTCAGCCTTATCGGTCCTCTTAACTGTACAATTAAGGTCGTATTCATGTTTTGCGGGAGATATAAACACAAGCCAAACACTGTATTGCAGCCCACTCCTCCTTAACAAGCACACACGCAGCGGGGACGGAGTGGCGACTGCTGCGCGCTCATGTGTGTGTTCGCCTTACAGATACGATGGCAGAGCGAACGAAAAGATCCAAAATTTGGCTTCATTTTACGAAAATAGATGCCGACAATGCACGCTGTCACATATGTAATAAAAGCTTTGCTTGCAAAGGCGGGAACACAAGTAATTTGACCAAACACCTTGCCAAAATACACCAACTACAAACCGAAAGATGAACGGTGCTTGACCGCTGAGTGCTGCAGCAACAACAACAACAACCCCTGAATCAGATACAACAGGTAGCCTATTTATGTTTGTATGCAAAGCAAACACATGAAGCATGGACCTAAGTTTGCCATTTTATTCTTACAATTAATAAATGCTGGATATTTTGAACAACAGCTTCCTTCTTATCTAAGTTTTTTTTTTTTATTCTTAAACTAGAGTTAACCTGCTATTTTATTCTTACAATTAATAAATGCTGGATATTTTTGAACAACAGCTTCCTTATCTAAATTACATTTTTTTTTCTTAAACTACAGTTCATTATTTGTGTTTTTCCCCTTTTGTTTTAGTCTTTCAAAAATAAAAGTACCGATAAGGATACCGATAAAGTACCGGATCAAAAAGGAGTATCGTTGAGAGTAGTAGTAACTATAAATCCTTAACGATACCCATCCCTAGTCTTGAATGACTTGTTGGAAAATGCAGAAAAAACCTTTTAAATTATTCCACAGAGAGAGAGGGGGGCCTCTTTTTGCTGAGGCTTTGTCGGCCAGCTTCTGTGCCGCTGACCTGCCTGCTAGGGGGAGCCTAGAGCTGAACGAGGCGAGAGCTGCTGAGAGGATTGCCGCCCGCGACACTGGAGTGGGTCCATGGGGGAACGACATTCCGAGCTAAGAGTTGCTAGCAGCCGCATCCAAAGCCTCACTTAGCGCCCCACACAGCTACTGTTAGTACTGCTACTGACCAGTTAGAACAGCTGGTTTCTCTGTTTCAACGTCAGCGTCTTTTTAGAGCCACTCTTCCCTGGATGTCTAAGAAACGTTCACGTAAGGTTGTGTCTGGGCAGAGATAAATTAACTTAAGATAAACAAATTATGGTTTGTTTTATTATAGTGTTTTAATTAATTATTCAATTATTTGGGTATAAACAGTGTTTTTAAAAGTTTATAAGCAACTGACAGTCATTTTAAGTCATGCATCATGAGTTTTTCCTTTATTCTTTGGTACTTAGCTAAAACAGAGTGGCTATGAGCTGTGCTACAAACATTAGCTTTGCATGCTCGATCGGATTAATGTGGCCTGCTTTTGCAAACCGCCAGCGCTTCTTAAACAATAAAGATTGCTAACTAAATTAGATCAATCACTTCTGTGACCGATCCATAAAATAGAATAAATTCTCCAAAGGTTATTGATTTCTAATTCAGCAAATGTTTAATGAAACATTACTTCCTCCAAAGGATGTTTTTTTTCTTCATGCCTGCTTTGCATTGTGAATTGGTGGTTTGAAAACAAACCAAAAGGTACTAATTAGTAGGGATGAGCCAGTACAGCATTATCTGTATCTGTATCTGTTAACCAAATGAATTATCTGTATCTGTATTTGTACTCGGGCTGGGCGGGGCCTAACCCGGAAATGGGCGGAATTTAACCTGGAAGTGGGTTAGATTGTCTTGAAATGGGCGGGGCTTTAACTGGTATGTTATTTTAAGCATGCAATTGATACGGGTCGATCAGAAATTGTTACATTTATTGCTGATTAGAAAACTATTTACATGACAGCATCAGCATTGAGCTTCAGATCAATGGTTTTGATCACGATAACAAACAAACTATAAACAGAACAAGTTTTGCAACAATGAATACAACACATGGGGTTGCAATTGTGAAGTAAAATGAACAAGAGTTTTCATCTTAACATAACTTTTTTTTTTTTACTTTTAATTTTTTTCTGATCAGTGCAATATTTTATTTTTATTTCCACACCAGGTATGTATGTGTCTGTATGTGTGTGTAGCTTAATTTGTAATATTATTTATACCACAACTACCTTTATTTTATTTTTTATAAAATACAGCAAGAAAGTGTCACTCAGTGCGTGAAGTAAAAAACTGGTTAGAACCAGCTGATGGTTAAAAAAACCCCAACTCAGATGACCAGCAGAGAGAGGGAGAGAGTGAGTAATTTGTAATATAGTTTTATACCACTACTTCCTTTTTGCTTATGAAATACAGCAAGAAAGTGTCAGTTGTTGTTTTTTAGTACTTTGTAAAAATAAGTACGGCATATTTAGCATGCATCAAATGTTACAGGAGCAGCACGTTTCACTTGTGTATTCTGCTGCTTGGCCCTTTCCACCGGGTGCGTATGAGGCGCATAGCAGCAGGGAAGCAGCTGTCACCGAGAGAGCACGAAATCACGCGAGATTAGCAAAATCACGCGTGGTTTCGTCAGTAAACACAACAACCATAGACATATATAAACGTCTATGACAATAATAACCAGGAAAAGACAACAACATGGCTCCAAAAGGTTGGTGTTTGATGTTATGCCCGTTTTATATTCACCAATAAGTTTATGTTATGTCAGGGAATATCCAAAATCACTCATTTGTGTGATGACACACAAATGAGACCCTCCCGCGAGGTACTGACTTCTCACCGGACCGCACAGGAAGAGAGATTTTTTTAAGTAAAGCAACCGCAAAGCAGCACGTTTCTTTTATTTTGAAAATTTCTGGTGCCGAGCCGTATATTTCCTGTCTCCCCTATCCAAAATGTAGAAATTAACGTGTTTCAGAGGCGTGCTGCTTAGAAAATAGGACTGCCGCCTATTTTTAGAAAAGTGCTGCGACATGTCGCTCCTCAGACGCGGCAGACTCGTGCTGCTTTTGCCTCTGGTGGAAAGGGTTCTATTGACTACAGTGATGGCTATCAGCTGCGTATGACGTGCTGCTCCTGTAACGTGCTGCTTACGCGTCCGGTGGAAAGGAGGGGTGAGATGCAGCGTAGTACAGACAAGCTTCTGCCTTAATTCCCATTGAAAGATCGGTCTTATATACATGCAGATTTATTTTTTACTTTTGAATTAACATCAAGTACAAAACAAGTTCGTTTGTGAGTGGATGAAATGAACCGAAAACGGTTTATGATTGGTCTGTGGACATAGTCTGATCATGCTGCATACAGCCTTTCTGAGCATCGGGAAGGAGCAAGCTGGGTCTCTAAACTGCAGGAAATATCGGCGACAAAGTTTCACTGAAAGTTGCTAAGGGTGGTCAGAAATGTCACTAGATTTGTTGACACTGTTCTCTTCGCAGTGTTCTCTGTGTGAGTTAGCAGAGCGGGACACAGCAACACAATGAATCTGTGTGGGGAAGACGCGCTGTGACTATAGCCTATCACAGAACACAGACACAGTCAGCTACCCAATGATCATTTTTACTCAATCTGAGCATAGATATTAACTCGTATTACTTGTATGATACTCCTACTCGGTAAAAGTGCTTTATCTGTACCGGATACTCGTTTCAGCCGAGTATCCGGCTCAACTCTACTAATTAGTCTTAAACTAATTAAATTAGTTTAAACTAATTAAATTAGTTTAAACTAAGTAGCTTCTCTCCCAGAACTCTTCAATACAAGCATTGGTCATACATATTGATACTGAACTGTAACACCACAATAAATTTATTGGTCATTGTTTCTACTTTTTTGCATACTTGTCCATTTAAAATGTTTCATTTTTGGTAGTTAGTTTTATTTTTCATTCTCCCTTTTTTTGTAGTTTAGTTGTGTGATACTAGCTTAGTGAGTTTCTTGATTAAAACATTTAACTGAAAGTAGAATTATTTTGTAATAAACTCTTGGAAGTCATTGTTTATTATTCCACTTACATGTGTAGTAACTTGCTGTTCAAAGTACGCCAAGAACTTGTTCCTTCATTGATTGTTTGATGATCTCAGCCGTATCAGGCAGGTAATCGTGAGCATTAACTAAAACTGAACTACATGGCTTTTTATTATTTTCTGGATCCCAGGATGGTGCCCCAAACTTGGTTATTTTAATTATTAAACTTATTAATAATTACCCTAAGCAATTATTCATAATTATTCATAGCCAAAACCTACCTATCTGTGTCACAACAAGTACAACATGGTAAATACCACAATATGGATGGAAAATGGAAAAGCTGTTAGGCATGCTGTATTTTGAAAAAAAAAGTCCAACTGTCTTTCTTCAGGCTCCCTCCATAAGCCGAAATAAAGGAAAGGGCAATGCTTGTTCCCGAGGGTTCATGCACAGTCCAGCGCTATGCAGCTTTAATCTACTAACAGTTGCATGGCTCATTCAGAGGTATTAAATTACATTATCAACATAAACAACAAATGTGATTGTTATTTATAGTTATATTTATCTGCATATTACATTGCAAGTTAGACTTTCAGCTGTTATTTTGATTCGTGTTCAAAGTAATCTTAGGCTAGCAAGAACAGCTGATTGCAGTTAGACTAATGACAAGCTAGCAACCCACTAGCCAGAGTAGGCTACAGATTGCCACATTTTGGTTTAACTATATTGTAAACCATTTTTACATATTAAGAGCTTCCATGACAAAAGCCCTTCTGACTCTGATTTTGAATATACTTCGGATCAATCCACATCCAGAAGACAACCCCAGCAAAATGTCAGGGGAGTGCTGAAGAGGAGGAGGCAGGGCACGGTTATAAGCCGGGGAATCTAGGCGAAGAAGACATCCAAAGGGTTAAAGAGCTACAAGCCTAGAGGATTACTGATTAGAAGGTATTTATTTAATTCTTTTTAAATATATCTTGCCTCTGACAAAGTAATATATATGAATAGAATTAGGTCAGTGGCTTGTGACCTGGCATGCACTGTATACACATAATAGTTCAAGTACAGTAAAGGTGTTTGTTAGTGTTTCTGTTGCTTTACAGGCCAGGATTCAGTTGCTGAATTTACAGAGTCATCATCCACTGGAGCTCAGCTTGACCCATGACCCCAGTCCAATGTTCAATCTGCTACAATACAGTACAGTATAGTACAGTACAGTACAGCTGGTGCCCCTACATCAGACCTCCCAGCTCTATATCAACCCACGTGATGTCTCTGCACATACTGCCAGGAGATGCCAACCAGATCTAGAAGACAAGGCAAGGCAAAGCAATTTTATTTGTATAGTACACATTCAACAGCAGGGTAATTCAAGGTGCTTTACATGATTTGGTGATAAAAAAACAAAAAAAAACACATGGAATATAACATTGGAAATTAAAAGTAAAAGGAACACACATTACACATGATACACAATAAAGCAAGAGAAAGATCAAAATAGCAAGAGAGCATGAACACATTTCATACATATGACATCAAGCATTTACTCGAAGGCAATTCTAACCAGATGGGTCTTTAGGCTCGATTTAAAGCAGTTCAGAGTTTCAGCAGCCCTACACTCGTCAGGAAGTCTGTTCCAGATAAGGGGAGCATAGAAACTGAAAGCTGCTTCTCCATGTTTAGTTCTGAGTCTAGGGATGTTTAGTAGGCTAGAGTTGGAGGACCTGAGTGGTCTTGGTGGTTGGTACTGTGACAAGAGGTCTTCAACATATTTTGGTGCTAAGCCATGTAATGATTTATAAACTAGTAGGAGTATTTTGAAGTCTATTCTCTGAGCTACAGGGAGCCAGTGTAAGGACTTTAGAACTGGGGTGATGTGCTCTACTTTCCTGGTTCTAGTGAGGACGCGAGCGGCAGTGTTCTGGATCAGCTGCAGCTGTCTGATTGACTTTTTAGGCAGACCTGTGAAGATGCTGTTGCAGTAATCAATCTGACTAAAGATAAACCGATGGAATAGTTTTTCTAGGTCCTGTTGCGACATCAGTCGTTTAATCCTAGTAAAGGTTCTTCAGGTGATAGAACGCTGACCCTATTGCCTTTATGTGACCCTGGAGGTTCAGGTCTGAGTCCATTACTACACCTAGGTTTCGAGCCTGATCAGTAGTTTCTAGCTGTATTAACTGAAGCTGTGTGCTGACTCTTGATTGTTCCTCCTTGGGTCCAAAAATAATTACTTCAGTTTTGTTTCAATTCAGCTGGAGAAAGTTATGGCACATCCATCCATTTATTTAGTCAATGCATTGATTTAGGGTTTGATGGGTTCAGAGTCACCTGGTGACATTGTGATGTAGAGCTGAGTGTCATCCGCGTGGTTATGGTAGCTAATGTTATTGGTTACTATAATCTTGCCTAGTGGGAGCATGTAGATATTAAATAAGAGGGGCCCCATGATGGAGCCCTGGGGCACCCCACATGTGATTTCTGTTCGTTCTGATGAAAAGTTTCCTATTGAAACATAGAAGTTCTTGTTCTTTAGGTAAGACTTGAACCAGGCAAGTAGTGTACCATAGAGGTCGACCCAGCTCTCCAGTCGTTCCAATAAAATATCATGATCAACAGTGTCAAATGCTGCTCTGAGGTCCAACAGAACCAGCACTGTGGTTCTACCACAGTCGGTATTTATGCAAATGTCATTGAATACTTTGACGAGGGCAGTCTCGGTGCTGTGGTGAGCACGGAAACCAGACTGAAAAACATCAAAACGGTTTGTCATTGTTAGGAAGCTATTTAACTGCTGAAACACCGCTTTTTCAATAATCTTACTGATGAATGGAAGATTAGAGATTGGCCTGTAGTTCTGCATTAATATGTTGTCCAGATTTTTCTTCTTTAGCAGTGGTTTAATAACTGCTGTTTTTAAAGCCTGGGGGAAGACACCTGATAGCAGGGATGAGTTCACTATTTGAACAAGATCAGACCCAATAACAGGCAGACCAGAATGTGTCCTTTATTGTGTGTTGGTTGTTTGACATGCTGGGTCAGGCCGAAGTTGTGGAGAGTATAAAGGATATAAAAAAGATATGTTGTGGCCAAACATTGTTTTTCAATAATAGATAGGCAATAGATATATGTTCAGTTCAAATAACTGTCTGATTTTGTCATTCTGCATTAACAATTTTTCTTACCACCCCTCTTTATTCTCAATAATGACAAATGAAATATTTCTCATAGCTGACCATATTGGTCAGTGGTGCATGGAAGGTTGAGCCCATGCTACAACACACCAGAGCCTAGTCTGTGTGTGGTGGAATCAGTGCTGTAAAAACAACATGATCACAACCACACGCTCTTGGGTTGTTGGGGCTGGCAGACCTAATAGAATTCCCAATCTTCTTGAATTCTCTGGTCTTGACGGTCTGTATATATATGCATGTGTATATATATATATATATATATTAGCATTAGCTAGTCGGGACATACCTCTCTTCCTGGTAAAATTCAGGTTTTCCTCTTCTGATGACGAGTCCTCAACACAAACCTCCGATGAACTATCATTCCCAATAATCGGCAGGGCTTCGTCAGAGATGATTCTCTTTCCTTGAAGCACCATTTTTCGAACGCAAACAAAACAATCGAAGCTGAATCGTCACCTGCTCATCTGCTCACCTGATCACCTGCGCGTAACTGCGTCACAGCGCTCGCCCCCGAGGTAAACAAAATATCTGTTTTTAGAATTACGCAGACCTGTAACTCCAGTTTCTATTGGCCGATTTGGATGATTGACATATGGTTAGAATCGTAAGATCCTATTGAATCACGCTGACATCAGAACTTTGATGCAGATTGGAAAAAGCAAATTTTTACATGGGGAAAGTTCACAGTGGGCCTATCAGACAAGGTTGAGCTTCCTCGAATCAAATGTAAAAAATAATGGCAAAGGATTACGTTTTTTTCACTTTTTCTTTTCCAAATACACACTGGATATTTTAGTTATTCTGGAAATACAGTCATATCATGGTGGATTATTCTTTTCAGCATGGAAAAAACAAAGGTAATTAAAAATTTATGCTCTTGTTTTTCAAATGCAGTATGTGTTTTTGGGCTTATTTTGCTGCTCATTTGCTCAAATTTGCACGTAGCGTGATGAAACTTGCAGCTGTAGAATCTGTGAGATGCTGGCTTTCAGGGAAGGCAAAGTTTGCTCGGTTCTGTTCGGCAGGGTGACTGACAGGTTTGGTTGAATGTGTTCATGTAAAAATCGCAAAATAGCACAACTGTTCCTTTAATTGCTTGTTATTTTTTCTGGGTTTGGAGGTCACTGAAAATATTTATATGAGTTTTTAGCTGAGATTCTGAGGTTTATAATGATAGGACATGCTTAGCAATCAGTGACCACAGGTCAACTAAATTTGGACATTTCCCCGCCCTTCCCCCACAGTGACCCAGGACCGGGGCTGTGGGGCTTAAGAGGTTAACATGAACGCGCTTGACGTCACATCCGCAGACAGCACGGGAAAATCCGACCAGACAAAAAACAGAAAAAATTGGATTGAGGCTTATAAGTGCACCCACTGTGAGCTGACAAGGTGTCAGTATGCTCATCAGGAGATGTTTTAGTCATAAATGGTCAAATAAAAAGGCTATTGTTACGTTTATTTTGGAGGAAAAGTTTGCATATAGCCTCCTTAAAAGGGGACCTTTTACCTGGAGCAGACACCAGATGGTCAAATTAAATCAAATCAAACTTTATTTATAAAGCGCTTTTCATACAAGAATTGCATCACAAAGTGCTTTACAGATTAAAATGACCCCACATAAAACTACATTCCCATCCGTCCCCACAGATTTAAAGCATGGTCACAGTTATACCCCCCCAACTCCGACGCACACACACAGTTAAAAGCAACAGTAAAACAGGACATTGGGCGGTGTGCAGATGAACCATGCAACGAAACGCCATGAGAGGAGCCATCTGCATCGGCAGCAGTACATCAACAGCAGCAACCGAGGCACCGACACAGGGCGCCCAGTGGAGGCAAGGCCAAGACCTCCACCTCCACCCAAGCTCTGCCTGGAGAGCACCCAGGCAGCTACAGCCGACCACTGCTCCCGGGGCAGAGGGCTCCCACAGAGGAAACACTGGAACGGTGATAAGGATAACAAATTCACATATAAAAAATAAGCAGTAAATAAATGTGATATGATTAAATAGTAAAACACATAAAAAATAATCATGTAAAACATGCAAAGCAATTAAACAGACAATAATAAATAATAATCTGTTAAAAGCTAGGCTAAAAAAGTGAGTCTTGAGCCTGCTCTTAAAAACATGAACATTCTCTGTGGCCCTGAGGTGCTCTGGCGGCCTGTTCCAGAGGTGAGGGCCGTTGTACTTGATAGACACCTCACCGTGAGTGTGTGTCCTAACTTTTGGGGTTACAAGGAAATGACTGCAAGAGGAGTGCAGAGGCCGCGAAGGTTCATATGGTAAAAGCAGTTCAGAATTCACAATTTGGAACCGTAATTTTCTCCTTCCCATTCAGTCATTTTTTGACTCAGGGTCTGAGCAGAATCTAATGAGCCCTGAAATTATGAAATCACATAACCTCCCAGTCAAGCAACTATCTGTTCCAATTAAGCCCCTTTCAAACAGGCCATGAAAAACAGTAATTTTCCGGACTTTGTCTGTTTTGCTTTTGTGTCTGAAAGCAATCTTCCGGACTTTGTCCGGATACCCTTAACCGGTAATTTTACGGATGAAGACCTAGTAACAAGAGCGGGCTTTTCGCGGTATGGTGTTTGCATTCAGACTGTCAAGTAATGTTTTGCGAAAGCTGGAGGGGTGTGGGGCGGTGGGTAAAAGGGAAGAGGGGCAGGGAACTCTGTGAGCGGACACGTTGATGACGTATAAATGTCACTATTTTCCTTTCAGCTTCTTCATCGATGTCTCTTAAGTGTTTCCATGTGCGCAAAATTGCACACATCACAAAGATGAGCCCTGCCAGTAGATCTGCTGTTTCGTCTACCATCTTTGCAATAATACATTTGTTTGGGGAAATGACATGTACGCCCGCCGCACTAAGTTTACGTAATATCCACATAGAATCCCCCGCTCCCCCGCACCCCCCACCCCACAGACATTCATCAGGATCCTGCGGTACATTTCTTGCTGTGTGAAAGCAGCCGAAAGGCAATGTTCCGGAGAAAAGTGCCGTGTTTGAAACACAACTCCGGTTAAAGACCGGATGGAATTGTCCGCAAATTTTCCAGAACTTCTGTCTGAAAACGGCTTTAGAGTTTCTGCATTCAACCATCATCACCCAGCAAACATTACCTTTAACTCTCATTGTCTCCGGCAATCACCATGAGCACATTTCTTTTTTTGTCTTTCCTTTAAACGACGCACCCATAGTTTTAGGATACCCCTGGCTTCAAAAACACTGCCCGTCCATCTTGGCTGAGGGCCGCATCAAGTCTTGGAGCTCATTTTATCACATGCATTGTCTTCAATTCAATTCAGTTTATTTATATAGCGCCGATTCACAACAGATGTCATCTCAAGGCACTTTGCATAAAAAGTTATTTCAATACAATCATACAAACATTCCAATTAGTTTAAAGTTCGAGTTAGTTTCCTATGTAAGGAATCCTAGCACATTGCATTGAGTCATTGATTTGAGGTTGCGTCCCGTTGATGCAGACTTCCAACCACAGCAATCCCTCATACTGAGCAAGCATGTAGTGACACTGGAGAGGAAAAACTCCCCTTTAACAGGAAGAAACCTCCAGAAGAAACTGGCTCAGTGCAAGTGGCCATCCTCCACGACTATCTGGGGGTTTATGAAGACAGAGCAGAGACACAGAGAGAACAGAAGATCGGATATAAGAGTATTTTCTATGTTAAAGAAAGTGAAAAGTTGATAACAGGAGACGGGAGATGTTCAGCCGCCAAGACCATCATCCCAGTCAATGCCTCCCTTCCAAACCGCATTGTAGCTAAGTAGGATACCAGACCAGGTGTGCCTTCTATGGAGAGAAAAACACTAAGAGGAAACATTGTTAACAGTCGAAATAACAGCATATTATACAACTGGAGAGTAGAAAAGAAAGTAGCTGAGTGAAGAAAAGTGGCCAGTCTGTCCTCCAGCAGTCTGAGCCTATAGCAGCATGACTGCAGAGATACCTCAGGATAACCTAAGCCACTCTGACTATAAGCTTTATCAAAAAGAGAAGTTTTAAGCCTGGTCTTAAAAGTAGACAGAATGTCTGCCTCATGGACTAAAACTGGGGGCTGGTTCCACAGGAGAGGAGCCTGATAACTAAAAGATCTGCCTCCCATTCTACTTTTAGAAATCCTAGGAACTACAAGTAAACCTGCAGCCTGAGAGCAAAGTGCTCTGTTAGGAACATATGGAACAATCAGATCTCTGATCTATGATGGAGCTTGATTATTAAGAGCTTTATATGTAAGAACGAGGATCTTAAATCCTATTCTGGATTGAACAGGGAGCCAATGAAGGGAAGCTAAAACAGGAGAAATGTGATCTCTTTTTAATATTCATCAGAACTCTTGCTGCAGTATTTTAAATCAACTGGAGGCTTTTAATTACATTTTGTGGACTTCCTGATAGTAAAGCACTACACTAGTTTCCAGCCTTGAGGTAACAAATGCATGGACTAGTTTCTCAGCATGACTCCTGGACAGGATGTTTCTAATTTTAAGAATATTCTGGAGGTGAAAGAAGGAAATCCTAGAAACCTGTTTAATATGGGATTTGAATGTCATGGCTTGGTCAAAAATAATGCTGAGGTTCTTTACGTTATTACTGGAGGCCAATTTAATGCCATCCAGATGAAGTTATTGATTAAGGAGTTTCTTTTTTAGAGCTTCTGGTCCAAAGACGGCAATTTTTGTCTTTTCAGAATTTAAGAGCAAAACGTTTAGAGTCATCCATGTTTTTATGTCTTCCAGACATACCAGTAATCTACCTAACTGACTGGATTAATCAAGATTTATGAATAAATATAGTTGTGTATTATCGGCATAGCTGTGGAAATTTATCCCATGCTGTCTAATGATTCTACCAATTGGGAGCATATATATGGTGAACAGAATTGGTCCAAGCACAGAACCCTGTGGAACTCCACAAGTAACCCTTGAGAGTGAAGAAGATTTATCATTTAGATGAACAAACTGGAATTTATCAGAGAAATATGATTTAAACCAGCCTAGTGCTCCTTTGATCCCTGTAACATGTTCAAGCCTTTCCAAGAGAATATTGTGATTGACTGTGTCAAAAGCAGCACTGAGATCTAACAAGACCAGAACAGTCACAAGTCCATTGTCTGAGACCATGAGAATATCATCAGTAACCTTCACCAGTGCTGTTTCAGTGCTATGATGAGCTCTAAAACCTGACTGAAACTCTTCAAACAGGTTGTTACTGTTAAGATGCTCACATACTTGATTAGCCACTATTTTCTCAAGGATTTTGGATAAGAAAGGAAGGTTAGCTATAGGTCTGTAATTAACTAAGTCATCTTGATCAAGGGAAGGTTTCTTAAGTAAAGGTTTAATTACAGTAATTTTAACCTTAAATTTACCTGTGGTACGTATCAATTTACTAAGGATAGATTCATCAAAATTAAGATGGGGTCAGCAACCAAATTTAACACTTCCTTAAATAGTTTGGTTGGGATTGGGTCCAACATACAAGTTGAAGGTTTAGATGACGCTAACATTTTTGATAATTCTGGAAGCTCGACTGAATCAAAACAGTCCAAACACAAATGAGGTTCTATAGTTCTCTCTGCTGCCTCACTTACTGAAAAAGAAGTAATCATGTCAGCCTCCTATGGCTAATTACTTTCTTTTTTGAAGGGGGCTACACTATCTAATGGCAAACACAATGAGGAAGTAACGCTATGAACCAGACCATCAATTTCTGAAGCGCTAGAGATGGAATTGCTCCCCTCCATTGTGTTACTCTGAGACACTGAGGAAAGTAAGTGTCAGGATGTGCCGCTTGTTAAAGGAAGGACCCAGACACAGACGTGGATAAAAGGTGAAAACCAAGACACACAGAGAAGTGTTTGTCCATAGACAATGATCCGGCCATGAGTGAAGAATCAGACAGAACTTAAATAGGGCAGACAGGTGAGGAGAAACAGGTGAGGCTATTCAGGAACAGGTGCAGTGAATACTCATAATCATGGGCAGAGCCCTACAGACTCTGACGGTAAGAATGGAACATATTCTTTAAAACTTATTACAGCATTGTCTGATAAAGCTCTATTATAATGAAATTTCCTTTCAGATTTTAGATGGTCAGTTAAAGTAAATTCAAAAGTTACCAAAAAATGGTCAGACAGAACCGGGTTATGTGGGTGGACTGTTATTTCCTCACACTCAATACCGTGTGTCAGTACAAGGTCCAAAGTGTGTTGACCCGAGTGTGTGGGTCCCAGTACCTTTTGAGAAAAGCCAATTGAGTCTAAGATAGCATTAAAGGCTGCAGTTAGGCTATCACGTTCAATGTCCACATGAATATTGAAATCCCCCACTATAATGACCTTATCAGTATTTAATCCTAAATCAGATAAAAAATGTGAGATCTGATCCAAGAATTGAGAATATGGGCCTGGCGGATGATACAAAACCACAAACAAAAGTGGTCTTAATGTTTTGCAACTTGGATGAGGAAAAATAAGGCTTAGATGTTCAAAAGAACTCTAGCTATCAATTGGTCTGGGATTAATTATTATCATTATTATCAGAATGAAAAATGGTTGCAACTCCTCTTCATAGTACAGTGGCTTGCAAAAGTATTCGGCCCCCTTGAACTTTTCCACATTTTGTCACATTACAGCCACAAACATGAATCAATTTTATTGGAATTCCACGTGAAAGACCAATACAAAGTGGTGTACACATGAGAAGTGGAATGAAAATCATACATGATTCCAAACATTTTTTACAAATAAATAACTGAAAAGTGGGGTGTGTGTAATTATTCAGCCCCCTTTGGTCTGAGTGCAGTCAGTTGCCCATAGACATTGTCTGATGAGTGCTAATGACTAAATAGAGTGCACTTGTGTGTAATCTAATGTCAGTACAAATACAGCTGCCCTGTGACGGCCTCAGAGGTTGTCTAAGAGAATGTTGGGAGCTACAACACCATGAAGCCCAAAGAACACACCAGACAGGTCAGGGATAAAGTTATTGAGAAATTTAAAGCAGGCTTAGGCTACAAAAAGATTTCCCACCCCTTGAACATCCCACGGAGCACTGTTCAAGCGATCATTCAGGAATGGAAGGAGTATGGCACAACTGTAAACCTACCAAGACAAGGCCGTCCACCTAAACTCACAGGCCGAACAAGGAGAGCGCTGATCAGAAATGCAGCCAAGAGGCCCATGGTGACTCTGGATGAGCTGCAGAGATCTACAGCTCAGGTGGGGGAATCTGTCCATAGGACAACTATTAGTCGTGCACTGCACAAAGTTGGCCTTTATGGAAGAGTGGCAAGAAGAAAGCCATTGTTAAAAGAAAACCATAAGAAGTCCCGTTTGCAGTTTGCCTCAAGCCATGTGGGGAAGACACCAAACATTTGGAAGAAGGTGCACTGGTCAGATGAGACCAAAATGGAACTTTTTGGATAAAATGCAAAACGCTATGTGTGGCGGAAAACTAACACTGCACATCACTCTGAACACACCATCCCCACTGTCAAATATGGTGGTGGCAGCATCATGCTCTGGGGGTGCTTCTCTTCAGCAGGGACAGGGAAGCTGGTCAGAGTTGATGGGAAGATGGATGGAGCCAAATACAGGGCAATCTTGGAAGAAAACCTCTTGGAGTCTGCAAAAGACTTGAGACTGGGGCGGAGGTTCACCTTCCAGCAGGACAACGACCCTAAACATAAAGCCAGGGCAACAATGGAATGGTTTAAAACAAAACATATCCATGTGTTAGAATGGCCCAGTCAAAGTCCAGATCTAACTCCAATCAAGAATCTGTAGCAAGATCTGAAAACTGCTGTTCACAAATGCTGTCCAACTAATCTGACTGAGCTGGAGCTGCTTTGCAAAGAAGAATGGGCAATAATTTCAGTCTCTAGATGTGCAAAGCTGGTAGATACATACCCTAAAAGACTGGCAGCTGTAATTGCAGCAAAACGTGGTTCTACAAAGTATTGACTCAGGGGGCTGAATAATTACGCACACCCCACTTTTCAGTTATTTATTTGTAAAAAATGTTTGGAATCATGTATGATTTTTGTTCCACTTCTCACGTTTACACCACTTTGTATTGGTCTTTCACATGGAATTCCAATAAAAATGATTCATGTTTGTGGCTGTAATGTGACAAAATGTGGAAAAGTTCAAGAGGGCCGAAAACTTTTGCAAGCCACTGTAAGTTGCAACAACAATGGCAGGGTACATGACAGACAAAGATGATGACTTCTTTGAACCCATTTTTCTTCGGTTAAACTTAACTAAAACTACAGAAATAAAAACTCTGTGCAGCTCGCGGATTTGTGTTTACGGAAGCAGGTGGGTTTAGGGACCGCTGCGTCATGTCCTTGCACCTTGCAGCAGCGGCTTACAGCTGTGGTGGAATATCCCTTTAAGTAAATAGTTTACCTTTTCAACCGCCTGCCTCCTCTCCATAATTAGGTCTTGCTTTATACCGTTCTATGACACTATGATGCTGATTCTGATTTTAACTGTCTTAAGTCAGTTCAAGATTTTATGAAATAGAAAATCTCCTTGTCTGATGTTTTTATTAGTGGCCATCAAGGGTCAGATGGTGACTATCTAGGGCAAGTCATTTTTTACCTATGGGTGTTGCCTATTCCCTTTACCTCTATCCCGACAGCATTAGGCCTTCAATAATTTTTATAATGTCCACCTCGAGAAGTTCTCAATAATCCAAATATCAAAAAATGTATTTAAATGTAGAGGAGTAAGGACATTTTGAACTTAGCCAGACCATTGATTGCTTTTCTTTTCATTTTAAGACAGGCATAGTAGAAAATGATAAAGATTGTGGATTCACACATCTACAACAATACAACTAAAACTGGGTTTCTAAAAAAACATTTTTTTTCTAATGTTATCAAAAAATCTGTTGAATAAGAGGGACAAGACAGAGACATTGTTAGGTTTTGCTCAAGTTTTTTTCTCTCATGAAACAAATAAATAAAACAAAAACAAAGAGAGAGAATGTGTGCATACAGTTCTGGGATTTGATGTCTGCAATCTCAAGTGCTCAATTTTTCTTTCACTCTCCAGCGATACCAAAGAAGCTCAATCATATCGGGACAGTAATATGAATCAAGGACAGCTCACTCACTCTCAATTGCAGCTCAGTCTAACTGGGACCATGGGCGCAGCAGAGACTGGATTCTCAATTCAAATGGGAGAGCGAGTAGGCCGGTCAGACTCTCCGGCACGTCTCGGGGCTGATAGATTACTTTCTGCAGTAAGGACAAAGGGAATGAAGATGACTACTCTGCCAAAGCTGGCTACAGATGAGACATGCACGGCTGAATGACCATGGTACACCTCACCCATTTGTCGATGTGCTCAAGAGTTGCTCTACCTATGACAAAGGAGTCAGTACACCACACTATTGACATGTAGTCTTACCTTTATATTTTGGAATATCTTGTTACAACCTTCATTTTGAGTCAGATTTTGAGGACGTTGAAGCATCCATCAACTGGATTGGCCACTTAATGTTCCTTACATGCTGCTATTTACTACACAAAACGTGAAATGCGGGCATAAATCTAACTTTCTATTAGTCACCTGTGTCTCAAAAGTAAAATCTGGTGACAAGTATGTAATGTTTGTTGGAACAGATACTGCATAAAAACTTAAAGTCAATACATTAGCCAGGGTATTTGTTGGTGATGTTCAAATATCTCCAGCTCACTAGAAAAGACGATGTACAATACTGAGATTTTATCAATAGTAGAACTTCTTGTTAAATAAGAATCCACATTTATTTTCACAAATAAAGTAAAGATTTCCCAAATCACACACTATGTTTTAAAGTACCTGCCATCAGTGTAGAACATTCCAGTCTTGGATTTTTCCAGTTCAAATACCTTCAAAGCAGTTTCTATGTTTGTTTAATTCTAAAGTATGTTCCTTATATCAATCATTATAAATTTTATTTTTCATCGTTTCACATCTAGAATACATGTTTCATGAAGTTAAAACTATGTTTTAAAGAATCTACATTGAGTGAAGACTTATCCAGTAGGCTACATATTTGAGTAGTTTGGGTTTTGATCAAAAGATGATTAAATACCAACATAGAGTCAAGCGTGAAATAGCCCTTTTGTCAATAGGAAGCAAAGAAGAAGACCTCTCAACTTTAGCAATGTTGGTAGCTTTAGCATTTTTAGTAGCTAACAATTAGCCAGTTATTGTGATCCCACAGTGCTTACTAATTGTTCGGATTGTGTACCCCTCTGTCACGTTTTTTTTTAAGTTGGCTGCCTAAAATATTGCCAAAAAGGTGGAGGGAACTTCTTAAGTTAATTTGTGACCAGGGTCGCCAAGTCTTCAGTGAGGATAGTAGCTATTAGCTGTCCTAAAAGTTGCCGGAAGTCATGAAATAAAGTTATTACCTAATTAGAAATTTTGGCATGACAAAAGTGACTCTCTGGTGAAGTTTCTCAGGTTTCTTTTATTTACTTATTTTAGTATTTTAGATAACTTTCCTTAGTCTGGTTTTGTATTTACTTTATCGTCCATGAAAAAATTATTTTTAATCATTACTTTTTGGATACAGTTACTATTAACAATCTAAAAACAATGGACCAAAGCAATACAACAGAAATGCAGTCATTTATTCTTGCACAAAGATTTTTTTTAGACAAGATATATTTAAGTTTACATTCTGCTCTGACTGAGGACTGAGGGACTCTAATTACAGCTGGGAGTGACTTCTGTGTGAGCGCTAAGATGTACTTAAAGTCTTTTGGTTTGGGAAAGTGGCCCATAGCAGCACCTGTTGCTATTTGAAAAGATTGAGAACAGCGCTTTCTCATCAGACTTTTTAAAATACTCCAGGTTTACTAGAAAAAGTCACTACATTGATTGCTAGTCTATTTTTTAAAAGAGTGGTTAGAGGTGGACTTACTACTTTTTAAACAGAGCAACAGCGCTGTTAAGTTGGCAACCCTGGCAACAACTCTATAACTACCTCCTTTCTTACTTCAAAATAATAGTCTCAAACTTAGATACAGAAGTGTGTCAAACTTAAAAAAACTCACCTTCAATCCAGGATTCATAACATTAGTTTACTTACCTTACCAATGTCACTTACTGACAGTAACAGGATAAAGCTTTTGAATACAGCCTTTCTTTGGAGACACACAGTATTTGTTGCTAGTCACAATATTAAATATATTCCATTTGAGGTGATTTGTTTGACATCAGAAGCCCTATAAAATGTGTAAAAGTATAGCCTCTTGTTTTTTGCATTGAGTACATTGTTGTGCCACCCAAGATTAACCTAGATGTTCTTGAGGCCAGGTTCACTTGTGTCTTAACCACGGTCGTATATTACAATGCTGTTAAGGTGGCAGTGGCAGTAACTCATTCTCTTCTGTTTTCTTCTGTCTCTGCATATTCCACAAAGCTGCTGCTGCTCCACACTTAGAAGGTCACCTCTTTCATCAGCTATTCTACTTGCATTCCAAATCGTGTGCACATGAAAATTCTACCGCTGAGTTTTTTTGTTTTTTTTTTCTGTGTGGAGGCAGATTAGAGATAGAATTTGCAATATGAACCTTTTGCATGCTAACCTTTGCAGATGGCCCCTCTATTGTGGGGAAATGGATTGCCTAATAAACCATATCATCCAACATATTTGCCGCTCGACTGACCAAATAGAGGCTGTATTTTTTGAGTAAATTCCCTTTGTCGAATTTGTCAGTGCTCATGCTGCCATTGTAGCTTTGAGTTAAAGGGAAGGGAGCCTTAGAGTATTAGCTTAAAGTGCTGCCTAATTTGCAGTCTTTCCAAAAATGAGATCATTTGTATGGTATTTATTCAATGAGCAGGGACTTTTTTGTATGTTTTCTACGTGCTTGTGTATACCCTTAATGGATTATTTGCTATAAAAATCATGTACTGCTCAATGGTGGGAAACAACTGTTGGCAACCTTATTTACCTTCATACAATGATAGAATTATTGCAGGGATTGCTGGTAAAATCAATTTGCAACATTTTATCTACTATATGTAATGTGAGACAATGATCACCGCAAATGTTACAATCTAAATGAAATAATTCTGACATTCATTTTTTAATCTCTCAGTTCACTTCCCAGCGAAAAAAAAATCTGTAATGTTTATTTACTAAAGAAATATAGGTTGGTACCAAAACAATGCTACTTTAAAGTCTTGCAAGGTTTTCACAGGGAATCTAATTTCACAGCCCTAATTTATCGTTCCCAGAAAA
This sequence comes from Valencia hispanica, assembly GCA_963556495.2. Lineage (NCBI taxonomy): Eukaryota > Metazoa > Chordata > Actinopteri > Cyprinodontiformes > Valenciidae > Valencia > Valencia hispanica. The sequence goes on from OY747711.1 coordinate 27,972,157, forward strand.
ACCTCTTTCATCAAACTTTGCATATGAGCAGCCAAGTGATGCACAGACTCTTAACGGCATGCTTTGCCTCCTTTGGTGAGTCGGCCAACCAATCCATCTTCGTGACTGTGCTCAGCGCCGAAGAGTGGGCAACCGATGCTCCCGTCACCGGGCTCCTGTGGGAGATGGATAGGGGGCTCCATCGCCCACCTCCAGTCCAGTACCAGCCCAGTGGCACAATCTGGACATCAGTGCTGAAAGTCACGTGGTGGCCTTGTGGGAGCTCAACAAGAGGGCTACGGAAGGCAGAATGGAGGATGCTGTGCATCAGTCATTCATGTAGAATCCAGATCCTCGCCTCCACAGGAGACTAAGCTGGACCTCCTGTTAGTGTTCCACAAAACAGAGTGAGGGTGTCCAAGTCATTGCCTGCCTGTGCAGTTGCTAATGCAGGCATTATATCTATGACAAAATGTCACCCAGTAATATGATCATCAGTGAGAAAAAAAACTAACAAACACTATCTGACTTTTTTAGCATATTAAAAGGCATAAATTGCAATCTGCTGAATAAATATGTGACCTCCGTCTGAAGTTGTGTCCTTCATTGGCTGTTAGTCACTGAAGTGTCTTATGGAACAGCAAATACAATAAATGATAGCCTGATTCCTCTTAATCTAATACGTCCCTTCAGTGTACATCCACCATTACAACAGCTTGTCCTTCGGTTGAAGGAGGAGTTTTGTTTCATCTCTTTGTGTCGTTCATCATAGCTAATTTTAAAACTGAAGTGAAAGCTTCTTTTATTAATAACAGAGAACTCAAGTCAAGGCTTTTCACTCCATCGCTTGCATCCAATTTACAACAACAATAATTCATGCTATGCTAAACAGTTCTTGTAAAATGTCACTTTGTGTTTGTAATTAATTTCCACATTAATAAGCAAAATTTATCAGAGTTACAGGATCAAGCCCTTTGGAATCTTGGTGACTATAGTGAATCAAGGTGCCACCTGGAATAATAGAGATGATATACAAAATGTCACTTTTGGTGCAGAATTTCTGAAAATATGTTCAATTTAAGTTATTTTAAGACAATGAGCAGGATTGTAGTTTTGCCACAGCATATTTTTGGCTAGACCAGTGGAACCTGTGTAACTCAGCCAAATTAATCACAAAATGAATACCCCTAGTGCCTTTCTCAAAAAGAAAGACTGAAAAAAGCTCATTAAAGTAAGCAATGGATAACAATACAAATTTGAGATAAGTTAAGACCCAGAAATATGAAAATCTATCTACATTTAGGACTTTTTTAAGGATTAAAATTAAGACCCAGAATTAAGATCTAAAACCTTTTCATGTTTTTAAGACCTTGTAGAAAGCATGTGGTAAAAACTGTGGACTGGTGTGACAGGTTGTTAGAAAACTTTAAAGAGATAGCTGATATTAGTTTATGTTATTAGCAAAAGTTCCCTTACAGTACCTGTAGCAGGTAGTCAAATGGACACCCTGTTTTAGCTGATCGTTGCTGTTGATATTACTTCACTAAAGTCTTTCATGCTGCCTGTTGATCTACCCATTCAGGTGTTAGTCAGACCAGCAGGATGATTTTCTAAAAACTGCAAGTTCTGGAATAGCACAGTAATGTAATATTTTCATGGATTGAAGAGTTGCAGTTGTTCAGGCAGATTGTTACAACTGGTAGCATCAACCAGCCTAACCTTATCTACGTCACACAGATGTTGTTCTTTTGAGAGAATAGCTAGTTTTGACAGCGGGTAATGGCTATGTTACTGATATTATCACAGAACATCACTACAAACAATCCAAACTATCCCTTGAAGAATAGCAAATAAAAAGTCCCTTTACTTACTAGAAAAATCACTGTCATTAACTCTGTTATTCCGTAATCTTGCCTTTGCAAAGGGTGGCCCACTACATGAATCCCATGCTTCCAAGTCATGAGCTGTGTGTTAGGTTACCTTCTATATGGAGTATCATATATCCCTCATTTAATGCAACCTATGCACCCTTGATCAAAAGGAGTCTAAAGAGTGGGGGGTCAGACAAAGTGTTTCTGTTCCTACAAAGCTTGGCTATAAGGGCAAATACACCTGTCACACACCAATCAGGTGCATACATTTAAGTTGATAAATCAGATCTCCTCCATTACTCATTTTGCTCAAGTATCAGTGATGCTTTGGCCCCAGGGGTACAATGTTCAAAGATCAAAGAAGCTATGATTATGCAATCTGTTAAAGGGATTTCATTATGGAGTTTTTCCTCCACCACAGCTTGACCATCTCCACTCCTGCAGCGTACACTGATGGCAACATCCATAACCTGTCCTCTGATATTTCATTCCCATACGGGTGCCGTGAACCTAAGATGTAATCGATACACAGACACACAGGGCTCCTGTGTTATTACAAGAGGGACAATGTCTGCTCAGCTTCCCGTGCTGTTACACAGTTCAGGCTTCCAATTAACCTGAGCGGATCCCAGTGCCAATCACACAGGGCTTCTATCGACAAGCCGCATGAAAAGAATAATGTTGTTAGGATGATGTAGCTCATAGTGGGAGGGCTGCCCGCACCACCACCACACATCCCCCCAACATCCCACCACACACCCCCAACCTCTACTCACCACCCCCAGTACTGACAGGGACGAGTGTTGCAGTCATTTATCACCTCCTCTCTGGTCACTGAAGGGCCAAACAGGGCCGCATGCTTCTTACACCTTTGCTTCAGTAGACCGCAGTCTGAGAAAGTGTGATTAGAATACTAAAGCACAGAGGTGTGTCTGATTTTCACTGCAAGCAACATAGATTTCACATCTAAAGAGCAAGAAACTGAAAGTAAAACTGTTCTGAATGTTGCCAAATGTATTACACAGTATGCTTTATAACACATTTTATATTTGCAGCAAAGTGCACCAATGTACTGAAACTACCATCATGGTTTTAGTAAGCTGTCTGAAGATTAGATGGAGGTGGATGGATCTGGAACAGGGGCTGCTGGGGAAATGCTGGGGACAAGGAACTGGATATCGGTAATGGTGGAGAATATGAACAGTAATGTTGATGAGGAGAATACTTTAACAACAGATTTGCTGTGCGGAAATGGAATCGCCTGGGTGGAGTGAGTGGAGCCTGTGGTTGGCTGGTGTGGTGGTTCTCAAGGAGATGTGACGATGATCAGGGGGCTGAGTGTGAGCTGGAGGGGGAGTATATTGTCTTGAAAGATTTTGATGAAGAATGACTGAGATTGTCTTATAGGTTGTCTTAGGAGGATGAACAGGAGGCACGGTGAAGATGGAACTTGAGAGGAGGAACTTCGTTGGTTGAGTGGAACAGAGCAGCAGGATGAAGGTTGTCTTGAGGAAGCTGGGAGCCAGTCGTGGAGGTAGAAGCCAGAGAGGAATCTTGAAGATGAGTTTTTATCTTGAGCAAAGGATCTCAGGAGTGGAAACCAGGGAAGTGAGGAACCTGTGAGTAACATGAAAATCAGATTCCGAGGAAGAGTTGAGGGAATAATTCTTGGAAGGACATAAATCTTTAGAAAAGGCAATCGGGGAATTTGGAGGACTTGGGGTTACCATGTAGGTTAACAATCAGACAAGGAATGACTGGCTCCCAGCTCCTTTTATCCTCCTGCGGTCCGAATGATGTGCAGGTGTGCGTGATCACAACTGCAGGCCTTCATCCACTAGAGCTGGAGCCTGTGCCTCCACTATTCCCTCTAGTGGACAACCTGTGGAACAGCAAAACAGAAAGAAGCCACCACACAAACAAAAAAAACCAAACTTATGGAGCTAGAATTGGGACTTTAGTTTTGTACCTGTAACTTTTAGTTTTGTACCTGTAACTTATGATTTGTACCTGTAACTTGTGTTTTGTACTTGTAACTTGTGTTTAGTACTTGTAACTTGTGTTTTGTACTTGTAACTTACGTTTTGTAACTTGTACACATTTTAAAAATACAAGTTTCAAGTTTCAAGTTACAAGTTACAGGTTTCCAGTTTCAAGATACAAGTTACAGATCATTTTTTACCATATTTGGCTTGCCTAGAAGAACCAAAGAGTGAATTTTGATTTTGATTTTGACCAACAAATCATGTTTCTGCAATTTCTATCCAGTCATGCCGAGAGGAAGGTAGGGCTCTGCACTGCTTACAACCAAACATGATTACATTCACACTCCATCTGCAGCCACCACAGCCGCTACAAACCACGCCCCCAGGTGACTCTATTCAGAGGGCTTCTCTCTCGGCGTCAACCCCCTGGAATGATGGTAAGTTAAGCTTGTTTCCTTATGTATTTAGTTGTATACTTTTGGAAGTGCTAAAACATTATAATAAAGTTATTTTAGGTTTGTTAACATAGGTATTGCAAAGGCTGCAAATTCAGATAGGAGGAGGTGCTGTACTCAAATTTCTAAATGTAGTTAATCCTTTACTCATAAAATAGTTATAAGCATGTCCAGAAAGTATAACTGACTTTTATCCACTGTGGTATAAGTTTTGAGATTGACAAGTTTGCCTGAATTAAAGCTAAGCTAAGAATAGCAAGGGAAACGTTACCATAGCAACGCTTAAGGCCGGTTTATACTTCTGCGTCGTGTCCCTCGCGTAGGGTACGCCGTAACCGTCGTAGCCCCAGCGTAGGTCCGCAGAGGCTTGACGTGCACCTCCTCGGACCTGACGTTGACCGCTTGCAACCAAAGACATCTTTTGTTTGCCTTGAAATGGGTGAGTCGATGGAATGCACGTTTGCTGTTTTTATCAAAGCGACCAACAGCACAAGCCACAATCCCCTCTTTTTCTGCAGACCACACGCACAGCAGAGCAGGGAGTGATGTGAACCTATAGTCCCTAAGAGACATTCACATGGAACCAGGGATGCAATTTGGGTCTGCCATGCTGTTTAAGCGACAAGCGAGCACTGAAATCAGCGCAGGTTGAATTATGGAATAAACAAGGAGGGTCATTTTGTGCAGGCAGTAATTGTGTTAATAAAATTGTGTTAATTCCATGAATTAATCAACCTAAACTAATGGGTGAATTTTGACAGTCTATCTATCTATCTATCTATCTATCTATCTATCTATCTATCTATCTATCTATCTATCTATCTATCTATCTATCTATCTATCTATCTATCTATCTATCTATCTATCTATCTATCTATCTATCTATCTATCTGTCTATCTATCTATCTATCTATCTATCTATCTATCTACAGTAGATCAGAAAAATTGTGGAAGGACAACTTCATGATAGCAATGTAGGCATTAAGTTGGAAAAAAAAATAATTTGTCATCAGTGACATTTTATTCTATAAATCCTGTCTCAAAACAGATGTTCACCAACTGTCAGACTGGGAGAAGGGATCAATCCATTTATTTTCGCTCCCCACCTTTTTCTTCTGAGAGACATCATACAAATTGAGACTGTATATAAGTTACAACAGCAGCCAAGTGTGGCCTACTAGGATTTCAACTGTGATTGAGAGTGTGTTTAGATGCTCAGGGCCAAACTCTAAAAGCATTGTTAAATTGACAAGGCCGACACAAAGAAAGAATGTCTCTCTGCATTTGCTCCCTCCTTTCTTGGGCACTGCTGCCACTGGCGACTTCAATATTGATTATTTTGAAGCAAAGAAATTAGCTAAAGGAGCACAATCATTAAGACAAATGCAGTTCCACTCAATGCCAAATACACAAAGATTTGAAAGACTTTAAAACATATCTCTCACTGTGTCACACTTTAAAAAGAATAGAAGTTCTCTTTTGAGGTCAGTTCTGTTTACTGTGGCTTCAGTGGGCTAAGTCCTTTTTAATTAAATAAACCCTTAAAAATGAGCGACATTAATTATTTCTAAGGACCTGCAGATCAGATTTCCACAATAAAAGTATGAACAAATGAAAGCAAACATTTGTTCATATTTGAAGTACATATAGGTATGAAAAATGCTTATGACAAATTTGACTACATCCTGATCAATGACTACAAACCATAAGTTTAATTTTTTATGCATGCCACATTGTGAGTGTTGAGTGGACAACACAGTAAAACCAGTATTTACAGGTTTACAACTACTTATTTTCCACAGGGATGTCTTAATTTGAGTTACTTGGCCCCTGATACATATCCAAGTCATTTAGGGCAGTGTTTCCCAACTTTGGTCCTCAAGGCACACTGCCCTGCATATTTTAGGTGTTGGCCTGCTTCAACCTGCCTTCTTCAGATTATTATAATTCAACAAAAGCCTATTAAACAGCCATCAATTGTAATCAGGTGTGCTGAAAAAACACTGATTTAAGGATAGGCACTCCCTTACATTGAGTTCCAGTCCAGTGCTTCATTAAATTTAGGGATATGCTTGAAAAGTGCAGTGAAATAACATGCTACATTTACCAGTATTATTTGGCATTAGTATTACCAGTATAGATATAACTGAATAGATACAACTACAGTTCTCAATAAACTCGCAGCTTCCTCCTGCTGATGATGTTTTAGGCTGGGGTAAAATTAGCATGTTTACTCTACTTTTTCATATGCCAGGTTGGACAATTTTTCTTTTGAAATACTATAATGCAGTTCCAGTTAATCATGTTTGTGAAAGTGTCTTCTGGTTCAGTTTTGATTAAATGACATAACATTATGTTATTTGTATTTCTCTAAGCAGTTCTTTCTAAACCGATTAATATGATGCATGGTTTGTTTTCAAGGCAAGGCAAGGCGATTTTATTTGCTAGCCACACTTTCAACAACAGGGTAATTCAAGGTCCTTTACATGATTAAGGGGTAAAATAAAAATAGCAGTAAAACACAGACAAAGCATATAAAGTAAAAACAGCAATAAAGCAAGAGGCATACACAAAACATATGATACATCAAAGCATTACTCAAAGGCAGCTCTAAACAGATGCATTTTTAGTTGTGATTTAAAAGAACTCAGTGTTTCAGCAGTTTTGCTGTTGTCTGGAAGTTTGTTCCAGATTAGAGAAGCATAGAAACTGAAAGCTGTTTGGTTCTGAGTCTAGGGATGTTGAGTAGACTGGAATTAGAGGACCTGAGTGTTCTAGTGGGTTTGAAGTCTGATTTGAGCTACAAGGAGCCAGTGTAAGGACTTTAGAACTTGGGTGATGTCCTTTACTTTCCTGGTTCTAGTGAGGACCCAAGCAGCAGGGTTCGGGATCAGTTGCAGCTCTCTTAATTGACTTTTTACACAGACCTGTGAGAACACTGTTGCAGTAATCAATCCGACTAAAGATAAACACATGGATGAGTCTTTCGAGGTCCTGTTGCGTCCTTTAATCCTAGAAATGTTCTTCAGGTGATAGAACGCTGACCTTGTTATTGCCTTTATGTGACCCTGGAGGTTCAGGTCTGAGTCCATTACTACACCTAGATTTCAGGCCTGATCAGTAGTTTCCACCTGTATTATTTTTTTATTTTTATTTTTATTTTATTTGTATCAGCTGTATTAACTGAAGCTGTGTGCTGACTACTGATCGTTCCTCTTTAGGTCCAAAAGTAATTACTTCTGTTTTGTTTCTGTTCATCTGGAGAACGTTATGGCACATTCATTGATTTGCTCGATGCATTTACTTAGGGTTTGGATGGGTTCAAAGTCACCTGGTGACATCGTAATGTAGAGCTGAGTATCATCTGCATGGTTATGGTAGCTAATCTTATTGGTTGTTGTAATCTGGGCTAGTGGGAGCATGTAGATATTAAATAAGAGGGGCCCCAGGATGGAACAAATGGGTGAATGTGACTCCAGCGTAAAGCGATTTGAGTGATCAGTATGATGAGAAAAGTGCTATATACTGTAAGTTCAGTCCATTTACCATTTTAACAGACTTGTGATAGATGTAGGCGGTCGTAACCCATGCACACCCTACATGTTACACAGCCTTTAAGAAGTTCATTACTTTCTAGGACTAATTGCAACAAAAAAAATTCACCTTTAAAAATACATATAACGTTCTCCAGAAGAATTAAGGTTTTTCATTGTATACACTACAGGACTGTTAAAAATGAAAGTTGCATTGTTCTTTTACAATAATGCTTGGATTCTTACAGCAATCTGCAAAGCCCGGGTTGACTCAAATGTAACAGACATGTGTACAGATTTAAAAAAAGTTAAAACCTACATACCAACCTCTTTTTACTAAGTATTTATTATACTTATAAAAAGAGACGTCGTGATTTTATGACACACAGGAGCCAGATTAAGCTACAAAAATATCAAAGTAAAAGAGGGTTGCATATGCACCTTTCATGAATTACATCAACAAGGTGAGGCAATGATACTGAGCTATGCAGTTTTAGTACAGTTTGAACAGTATATTAGGGATTTTTGAAATATCATATTCATAAACTTTACACTTGCCTGTGATCAATCTTTCCAGTTTAGCTCTTACTAAAATATGTCAATGCAAATTTAATGTGGCTCTCATACCTTTAAAAATTTCCATTTGTTATGTTTGGTCATCCCATTAGTTGCCATTTATTATCATTAGTGTGATAGAAGCCTCTTTCTTGCAGAAACAGAAAAAAAGGGAATATTTTCACATTAGACAGAGCTCCACTGATGCATCAGATTAATGTTCCTTTAAAAACAGAAAAAGGTAGGTGGAACATCAACTTCAGGAGCAGTGCCATAACTATTACATTATGCTGTCTGTTTATTTGCTTACTCCCTTGATGGTTGGCTAAGTCCTAACATTCCCATGATGTTTGAGGATAAAGCCTTCACTTTGGTCTAAATGTGTTTTAAGAGCCTGTTACGGATGCAGTGGTTGTTATCTTGTGGCTGTTTGTACTATATATAGCTACAGGTAAAAATTAAAGAGATCAGTAATTTCATGCCTCAGATTCCACCAAAAATAAATACAAAAACCCATCATTTTAGATACAGCAAATCACTTTTTATATAGTCTTATGTGAATTACGAAGAAATATGCAGCATCTTATGACTGTGCACCCAAAGATTTAAAATCGAATACCACAAGAGAAAGAAAAGTTGAGAAATATTTTGAATCCTTGAGGTCTAAAAAGTATCCATCTTATTGAAGTGGGCGTAGCTGTGCCTCGGGCTCATGTCCCTGCCCTGCCCAGTTTGAGCAATAAGTAACATGGCTCCCGGGAAACAGGACACGTGTGTGGCTGATTCACTTTGTTTAACTCCAAAAGTGATTAATGGTTTTCTTAATATATTCAAGGCAGTAATAGAAGCCCCCTCAAAACCAACCTTGCATAAAAATGCAAATGAATAGAGACAAACTGCTGAAAAAAACTATATGGGCAGGGCTAGGCCTGGAAGACTTGGAAGATGGGTGTGCATATTTCTTTATTTGACTGAAAACAACTTAAAAGTGCAGATTAGGCATTGTTTTGTTGATGTAATTGAAATTGTTTGTGTTCAAAAGAAAAACTACTGAGATTCAGAAAATTCACAGAGAGAGTAAACTATTATACATTTTATAAGGTATTTACTCTGTTCAACAGAAAATAATTTTCAAGTCTCTACTGATTGAACTTTCTCAGATTGGATGCATGCTGTCATGTCATTACAAATTAGTACATGTTTTGTGTTAAGGTATGAATTCAAGTCATTAACCACCTATTACTGTCTACTATATACCCACTTATCTTTCCAGTGTAGCGGGGAGGCTGGTACCTATCTCTGGCAGTCATTAGTGGAGAGGCGGGGTACACCCTGGACATGTTGCCAGTACATCACAGGGCAACTCAGAGACACAGGGCAAGCAACCATACATCCATACACACTCACTTAGGGTAGAGTGAATTCTTGCTCAATAGCCACATTACATAAAAACTGAGAAACTTGGAAACTGCTATTAGCTGATTTTATTAGGTTGTGCTGTTATGAAATGTTACCCTGTGCAATGTTACCATCCTTTTAATAGACTGCAGTAACTCAAAGTGCACGACATTAATCATCTACTCTTACTGGTTTTATTTCACTCCTAAATACACAAGAGAAAGATTGTTTGAGACTCCAGTCCCAAATCAAGTCTGGAGTCTTCAGAGGGCGAGTCCGAGTCAACTCTGAAGTCTAATTCTTTCTCGAGTCAAAGTTGTGGACTTAAGATGCAAACTCTTCCCAATAACGAGAAATGAGTCTTAAAACAGCTGAAGAGCCCAAACAAGTGAACCTCTGATCTAAAAATAAACATATCAGAAGTTTCTTCACAATGGTTGCTGAGGCGGTCTCTTCATCAAAAAGTTTTTTTTTTTTTTACTGTTATCACCATAAACAATGTTGATTAATTATCAAGTCAAAATCACTGAGGATTATCTGTGCAGAATACATCACTGTCAGGAAGACTGTTGAATATTGCATTTACACCAGGAGCAATTTGATTACAGAAGTCTTAACAGATTAATTAGAGCTCAGAAGGCGGTGGAAAATAAAGAACTGAAAAATAAAAATTCATACTCTGAACTGGAGCGTGATTTTTTTCTTGTCGTATTTAGAATTCCTTTGCAGCAACTTTTTAGCTTTCGGATCGGTCTTTGTATAATTATGCTTTTTCCTCTGGATAAATTGGAAAAAAGACAAAACATGTGAAAGCAAAAACTGTTTCAGTGGCAAAATAATGCCTGAAACAATGTTTGAAACAATGGTCAAAGACCACCCATTCTATGCTAAGCTGTGCATGAAATTAAGCATGTGTAATATCTTAACAGTTTTAGACAAGGAGCATCAGGTTAATATTTTATAATTACACTTAACACTATTGGTTACATTGAAATAGCAGCCTGATTATATCATATATCTTTGTGAAATCATGGCACCATCATATATTATGAGCAATCATATGAGGTGGGAAAGTTAAAAATTAGTGCATAAGCACAAGCGCATTTTGATCCCAGGACACTAATATGCTTGTCTGCTAAAGTGCTAAATATCCCAGGTCCAAAATGAAAGCTTCAACTGAAATGACTGTGTGAAACCTTCACCACCAGGTGGGATGATGCTGCAGGACATCTTTCAAAGTTGGAATGAAGATTGATGCCTTATATTGCTGGTAATAATATATTGATGATGCTGTCAAAACATTACAAATCTGATTTTTTGGGTAATATTGATACATTAGCTCTGATAATTGATTAGATTTCTGTAAGCCCCATAATTGTTAACCATCTGCTCCAATTATAAGAGCTCCCATGGGAATGGCTGTGAAATTAGTGGTTTGACAAGACTGAAAGCTCCCAGTAGCTCTTTTTTTCTCCTTGGCTAACATCAGGTATCAGGCATAAAGTCCTGATTCAGGTTTCCACATTTTAAATCATCAAGAGTTGTTTTTTACCTGTTTAGTTCATTTCTGTTTGAGATTACTTTGTATTCTCTCTCTTTTTGGATTTTTTGAACTTTTCATGATAACATTTTTGAATAATTACAAAATAGAAACAAAGTGATTGTGTTTAAAGATAATGAGGATTGTGTTGTTTTAGGCTAATTTAGCATGCATACTTACACTTGCCTATACAGGTCCTTCTAAAAAAATTAGCATATTGTGATAAAGTTCATTCTTTTCCATAATGTAATGATAAAAATTTAACTTTCATATATTTTAGATTCATTGCACACCAACTGAAATATTTCACGTCTTTTATTGTTTTAAAACTGATGATTTTGGCATACAGCTCATGAAAACCCAAAATTCTTATCTCAAAAAATTAGCATATCATGAAAAAGTTCTCTAAACGAGCTATTAACCTAATCATCTGAATCAACTAATTAACTCTAAACACCTGCAAAAGATTCCTGAGGCTTTTAAAAACTCCCAGCCTGGTTCAATACTTAAAACCGCAATCATGGGTAAGACTGCCGACCTGCCTGCTGCCCAGAAGGCCATCATTGACACCCTCAAGCAAGAGGGTAAGACACAGAAAGAAATTTCTGAACGAATAGGCTGTTCCCAGAGTGCTGTATCAAGGCACCTCAGTGGGAAGTCTGTGGGAAGGAAAAAGTGTGGCAGAAAACGCTGCACAACGAGAAGAGGTGACCGGACCCTGAGGAAGATTGTGGAGAAGGAGCGATTCCAGACCTTGGGGGACCTGCGGAAGCAGTGGACTGAGTCTGGAGTAGAAACATCCAGAGCCACCGTGCACAGGCGTGTGCAGGAAATGGGCTACAGGTGGCGCATTCCCCAGGTCAAGCCACTTTTGAACCAGAAACAGCGGCAGAAGCGCCTGACCTGGGCTACAGAGAAGCAGCACTGGACTGTTGCTCAGTGGTCCAAAGTATTTTTTTCGGATGAAAGCAAATTTTGCATGTCATTCGGAAATCAAGGTGCCAGAGTCTGGAGGAAGACTGGGGAGAAGGAAATGCCAAAATGCCTGAAGTCCAGTGTCAGGTACCCACAGTCAGTGATGGTCTGGGGTGCCATGTCAGCTGCTGGTGTTGGTCCACTGTGTTTTATCAAGGGCAGGGTCAATGCAGCTAGCTATCAGGAGATTTTGGAGCACTTCATGCTTCCATCTGCTGAAAAGCTTTATGGAGATGAAGATTTCATTTTTCAGCACGACCTGGCACCTGCTCACAGTGCCAAAACCACTGGTAAATGGTTTACTGACCATGGTATTGCTGTGCTCAATTGGCCTGCCAACTCTCCTGACCTGAACCCCATAGAGAATCTGTGGGATTTTGTGAAGAGGAAGTTGAGAGACGCAAGACCCAACACTCTGGATGAGCTTAAGGCTGCTATCGAAGCATCCTGGGCCTCCATACCTCAGCAGTGCCACAGGCTGATTGCCTCCATGCCACGCCGCATTGAAGTCATTCCTGCAAAAGGATTCCCGACCAAGTATTGAGTGCATTACTGAACATAATTATTTGAAGGTTGACTTTTTTATATTAAAAACACTTTTCTTTTAATGGTCGGATGAAATATGCTAATTTTTTGAGATAGGAATTTTGGGTTTTCATGAGCTGTGTGCCAAAATCATCAGTTTTAAAACAATAAAAGAACTGAAATATTTCAGTTGGTGTGTGAATCTAAAATACATGAAAGTTTAATTTTTATCATTACATTATGGAAAAGAATGAACTTTTTCACAATATGCAAATTTTTTGAGAAGGACCTGTATATGTTCTAGGTAGAACCCTCCTATCAAAGGATTTGTAAGAAAATCTCCAATTTCCACCTTTTGCCAATTTGTAGATTTTTTACTTACCCTGAGACTTTGAGAAAGAGAATCTGTTGTTTTTTGCCGTTTCTGTAATCTCAAGCAACTTTACAAGAAAGTAATTTCAATACAAAAGTTCCAATCAGTTTGAAGGTTAAGCTAGTTTTCTATGTATGGAATCCCAGCAGATTGCATCCAGTCATTGACTGGCACTTGCGCCCTGTTGATGCAGACTCCAGCCACGGCAATCTCTCAGCAATCCCTCATTCTGAGCAAGCATGTAGCGACAGTGGAGTGGGAAAACTCCCCTTAACCAGAAGAAACCTCCAGCAGAACCTGGGGGTTTGAGAAGACAGAGCAGAGACACAGAACAAAAGAACTGATGTAAGAGTACTTTCTATATTAAAGAAAGTAAAAAGTTGATAAAACTGGGAGCTAGTTCCACAGGAGAGGTGCTTGATAACTAAAAGATCTGCCTCCCATTCTACTTTTAGAACTCCTAGGATCTACAAGTTCAGAGCAAAGAGCTCTGTTGGGAACATATGGAAGAATCAGATCTCTCATGTATGATGGATTATTAAGGGCTTTATATGTAAGAAGGATGATCTTAAATCCTATTCTGTATTTAGCAGGGAGCCAATGAAGGGAGACTAAAACAGGAGAAATGTGATCTCTCTTTTTAATATTAATCAGAACTAATCCATATTGTTTATGTATTTTTAATACCTTAAAAGTCATAGGCACTAAAAGGGCAGGGAAACTGATCATGCCAGCCATGGAAGGAGCCAGTGAAGAACAATGAAGCCAAAGAGCTATACAGTATGTATGCTGAGGAAGGAGTGAAGAATGACATTGGATGCAGGTGAGGAAATCAAGTGATTGGGAACAGCTATTGAACAGATATTGCAAAAACTATCTCAATAAAAATGCAACCATTGTTTAAAAATGTTGTGATTAGAAATACATCCATCCAACCATGCATTATCTATACAATCCATCCTATGGGTTGCAGGGGTCGGGTGTCTAGATCCAGCAATCATCAGGCTAGAGGCGGGGTCACCCTGGACAGGTCGCCACTCCACCACAGATTAGAAATATGAAAACATTTAAACATATCACTTAATTATTGAAGGATTAAAGAAGGCTGTTGTGGGCATTTAATCTTTCAGTAATCATGACAGGTGTTGATGTAAAATTAACTGCAGTCACTCTCCTTGGCCAGTTTGCAGTGGTCAGTGGTCCACGTCCTGGAGACTAGATTGGATTTATTGCTACCGGGCCAAAGGTAACAAATACATGCAATATAAAAGGTGAAGATGGATGCCATTATCACTGGATGGATTTTGTGCCCATCATCATGGGCAACCACGTGGAATAGATTGATACTGCAAGCAATAATTTAATATTAGCCTTACGTAGCTTAACTGGACAATTCACTTACAGGAGGGCTAACCAGGATGGAGACAAACAGATGCAACAGAAATAACTTTAAGCACAAACAAGTCTGTTCACAACAAAAGTTCTAATAGATAACCTTTAAATTTGAGGATCAAAGAATCTAACAGGTCAAACTCTGACTCCCGTGGTTACTCATAAACCTTCATCACCCGTAGAGGTCTCACTTAGCAGTGGCAGGAATATCTTTATCTCATCTGCAGAGGTGACCGTAGGTTTCTAGAATGCCTCAGAGAGATGGGATGAGGTTATGAGAGGTCATGTAGAACAGCTCTGTGTGACAACAAATCAGAGCCCACCCCTCTGGTCTTAGTAAAGGGCTGAAAATCCAAAAATAAACCCACAGTGGTTTAGTGTCTCACTTTGTTACCGAAAACAGAAAGAAAATATTTTTAAGAACATTCAGCTGTACTTGATTTCTTTTCATAAAAGTTTAGATTCAGAATAATTATTTGTTTGGAAAATAAAGACAAGCCACATATATATTTTAAAGTGTTTGGTAATAGATTTTTAATGTTCATTTGTCTGTGCCCTGCAGGCTTGGATCTTTGACATTTAAAATAATTGTCGTTCGAAGGATCATCACCAGGGGAGCGTTGTGAATAGTGTGGGGACGATTTGAGTAAATGACTGTATCAGCCTGTTTATTTGTAACGATACAGCCTCAGGCACTGCCGCAGGACAGCTATTAGAGGGTCTGGCCATAAAGAGATGGAAAGAAAAGCCCAGCAATCACCCAAAACTTTCACTTAATGTGACAACTTATCAGACAGAAGCTCCCCCATGGAGAAAGAAAAAATGATAAAAGGAAGGAGAGAGGTAGGAAGACATTATTGTCCACCAATAGAAAAATACAAAATGAAGCTGAAATAACTGGATCGTAATAATTGGAAGCGGCTGTCCTGTCAAATATCATATGTCTGTTTAGAGTCTCAAGCATTATCCTCATATGCTTTCACGTGATGCCCAACAGCATCCAATCGTTTTCGGCCCAAGGGGACGCAGGGAGCAGGGTGGGACGTCCAGCGCTGTATTTAATTAGATGACTCTGATACCTCATGCCTGTGGCAGGGCCTCAGTGCAAGTGGGCTTACAATGTGGTCTTTAAGAGCTGGTCAATAAACACAGCTGGTCCCAGCAGACCTTAAATCAATGTCGCTTTCAGCATTTAAAAACTGCAAGGCCTTGACCTCTTGATGTACAGAGCTAGATAGACAGGAATATGAAAGTATGAGGTTTTTTAATCCAACATACATATGTATTTGACACAGAATAAAAATGTATTTTATTGCTCATATTGCTACTCTGAAGTACAATAACAAAGTAAAGCTGTCTCAGAGTGAGAAGCACTTCATTGTTCACAACTTTCTTGTCCTTTTCCCATCTTTACAATGACCCAAGGTGAATTCACCACTTTGACAAATTGTCTCGACCTCCATCAATTCCTACCTGGTGAATTCAAATTCCTCATTTAATTTTAGTGGCATGTTTCTTCTAACTGGAAGTAATATTAACATTTTAGAGCCTCTTAGCTTGAATTTTATAGAGATTCTCCGGAAGTGACTAAAGATTAAAATTATGTGTAATGAACCCTTCCAACCTTAAAGACTGGAGCACTCATCACCAAAAAAGTTGATCAGTACTTTAAGAATGTATTGCAACCAAGACTGTTGCAATGCCAATAAAGGTTTTCAATTGATTACTGAAAATGGTGTAAAAGAATTAATTTTTTTGTAAAATGTAGAAGAAGAGATAATTGATAACTGATAATTGTTTCTTTTAAAATACTGTTTTGAAAGTTGCTTGTCTTATATAAACATTTGTTCTTCAAAGCAAAGATTTTAGAACTAGGAAAATTGGAAATCTAAAGGATTGTAACAAGATCAGTTTGCGTCCAATTGTAGGGAGTTCCTCATCTGCAGTAGTGTGCTTTGATTAGTATCTATCAAAAATGGTCCATGGAAGGAACTTTGAGCAATTACCAAAAGGGTCAAAGGCGGCCAAGTTTTATTGTTGCACAGTGTATACAAAGTGCATTGCACTTGAGGCAGGACTGCAACAACGAGTTAGAGGAGATGATTTGGCCAATGAACCGATTATCAGTCATGTTAAGCAACGGTGGGATGGACTGGAAAAACTAATCTGATCCATGGAGACTTCATCTTGCAACTTGAGGTACATGAAACACCTGTTAATATCTGGGTGGCATAAACTCAGCAAACTTTCAGAGGTCCAGTGTTGTTCATGTCTCGACACGTCAAGGTTTTTTGGGAGGCATATGTATCAGGGGGATATTTTCCAGTCCTGGGCCAAGACCCATAATGATTAACTGTCTTCTTCAAAACATGAGAGCAAATAAACCAAGAAGCATACTTGCTTGGTCTGCATAAATTGTTGAGGAACCATGGAACCTTGCCAGGCTTTGGGCTACTGGAACATGATGGCAATGGACACAGAAAAAAACAAGGCACCTTTGAAATCTTACTACTTCAGTAACCCTAAGCAGCAAGGTAACATGAAAAGACTATAGGAAATATGGATGCTTCGATCTAGTAGCTTACTGTTCCAACATTCACAAATGGCAGTTGATTTCAAAACTACAGATTCAGGACATGTACTGTGATACATTAAGGAGCCAGCACACAATATCGGAAGGGGGAGTTATTACCAAGATAAGATCACAGCTAAGTTTAGTGCCTGTCAATCCTGACACCAGCTGGCGAAGTTGATTGAAGTACTGGGCGACCTGAACACTAAGTACAGTCCTTACTGTGACCATCGTAGAAACCAACAAGCTCATATATAGAACAGCAACAGTGATCCTTAAAACAAAGGTGGCAAAGGTGATGTCTACGGCAACAATAGACAATGTCCATCATAGAGGAGATAGCGAGAAGGAAAAATCAAGGCAACAGAGAAGGAAGTAAACCAATTGTCAGAACTCCCAAAGGGGGCAACCAAAAACAGAATACCCAAGAAGTACAAACAGATGCCTGAGGCTCAGGAAACTGCCAAACAAAGACTCTACACCTTAGCTGGCCCTCTGAAGAGATGCACAAGGGAGATAGAAGCCAGATGATTGAACTGGAAGTTCTCCACCAAACCAAAGTGAACTCCTAGTGGCAGGGTAATACCTCACAAAGCTAGAGAGAAGGAAGCATTACATAACTACGATACAATTACTGGGCTATTAAGCTTGGTAAAAAAAGTTTATTTAATTTGATATGCAATTGTGAGATGAAATTTGTATACAGTCTGTTACTGATGCAGTTAGATTACCACATTCTCTTATAGAGGGATTGTTTGTTTATGCACAACGTGGCTGCAGAAAGATACGCCAGCCTTTTACATAGCTCCGGTTCACATTGTTATTAGTTACCTTGAAGTTGCACTGTTGGTTAGCTGTGTTAGCTTGTTTGTTAGCCAACCCTTCCCTGATATGAAGTAATTGCTGCAGATTGTTGCATTTTTTATTCATCTTTCCATTTGCTTCTTCTGATAGCTCCAGGGAAGGCCACAGCCTCTGACTCACGTTAAAGGTCTAGGGCATTTCGTTTCTCTGAACTTGACCATCATTTGCAATGTCCATCACATTCAGAGCATTTTTGCTTTGGATTGGGATATATTTGTACCCTGTTAAATACAGTGGAATCAAACAGTGGTAATAACAGCCACAAAAATAAAAATGAAAAACTACTTTGGGACCTGGAAAGGTTTCTTGTACCAGAAACCTGAAAAATACAAATATTTATAAAAACAAGTAAAACTACGGTAAATTTATTGTCACTACTCTCTGGACAAATATTTTGAAGACCATCTAATGTGAAATGCTACAAAAATATTTAAATGCTAACTCAGACTTTTCTCACATTTATTTATTATACTAATTAAAAACAGATTCAACTTCCACTTAAACGCACCACCACTGCAGGTCTCCACAACTTGGCCCTGGTAGAAAGAAGTTTGTGATCTCCTCTGGCATTGATAGATCTCGAGGCTCAGGCCACCTGTGGAGTGGACACTGCTATTCTCAAAATCTCAAAGTAGAGCCAAAGGATCAGATGGCAGCCCAGAGGCCGTAAGAAGAAGGAAGGTATTATAGTAGCTATTAAAAATAGCAAATAAATGAGTTGATGTTGTAGAGATGACACTAAAATTTGTGTCACATTTTTTATTTAACCTCCTTATAATAGTATTCATCTACTCTCTATTTTATGATAGTTCTCTTGCATTTTATGAGCTGTTTTGTATTTATTCCAGAAAAGCATTGTTCTGTTGAATGAAAACAATAATTATAAGTTATGGGCAGCACAAAGTGTGTGTGTGTCTGACAAAGGCTAATGGAGAAGGCCCAAGGTTTTTGGAGATTATGCAGAATCAGATCCAGATAGAGGAGGGGGGGGGGAGCACACGGCCAGACAAAGACTGAAAAGGATGCTACCGCTAGCATTTAAATGGGTATGAGGAGGAAAACTAAAAAACTAAAGGAAAGACAGAGAAAACCAGTTTCTCTTCAACCGCAGACACTATTTTTCTGCCTCCTCAAACAGATGCTGAGGCAGATGGTGGTAAATTAACAGAAGATGAGAGAAGAAGAAATAGAAAATCCCAAAATGGGCCCATGGAGGGAAGACATTAAAATATTGTGTTTGTATGCGTATGTGTGCGTGCGTGCGTGCGCATGTGCTTGCATGGGTGTGTGTGCGTGTGAACGCGTGTAAGCGTGCGTGGCGCGTGTGTGTGCGTGCGTGTGTATGTGCAAGCTTCTGTGTAAGTGTGTCTGAGAGGGCATGTGTGCAGAGTAGACGCGTCCAGGAGAGAGACTGTTAAACAGTATCTCAGCTGGGAGAACTAAAGAGGATGGGTGGAGGATTCCCAGTCAGAGACAGAGCTCGCGATAATAATCACAGGCGTGAAATTACAATGCTGATATTTGTTGCACCCCAGGGTTTGGTGTGAAGTGGTGAGGCTATCGGAGCTTGGAGAGCCCACATATCACCAGAGGCCCCGCACTGGCTGACGGTCGGTCATCAATGATCAGAAGAGCGGCCCCTCACCCACATCTTTGCCAAGCAAGGGATTCGAATCATTCCGGAAAAGCATAGTGTTAAAAATAATATTAATCACCTAGGAAGTGAGAAAAAACACATTACCTGAAATTGTATTTACTGCAATCCCAACTAATATTCCAATCATTCTTGATAACTTTAATTTGCAGGTTTGTAATCAAATCAGAATTTCAATAATAATAATAATAAATACCAATTGCTAAATCAGATTATTTTTTATTTTTTGCTTATGGTACAGGCAAATAAACAAAACAAAAAAAGAGTTTGGTTTGTTTTGTTTGCTTGAAAATGCAATTTAGCATCTCAGTTTAAAAAAGTCTAATTAAAATGGTAATTTCTTAAAAAATGATTCTCTTCACCTGAGAAGATAGAATTTGACAGACTTTGACCAATTATACAATATTTTAAGTCAAAATTAAGCATTGCCTGGTGATATCTGTATCTGGGGTGTATTTATTCTCCATTGTTGTGACATGTATTGGGAATGCAGATAATAATAGTCATTAGACAATATAAACAATATTGTAAAAATGCTGTTGTGAAATAAAACCATAGCATACAAAGCAAATATAAAATATTCTATAAACTTTTGTCATAATTTATTAAACATGTTTATCCCTCAAGGGGCGATGTCCTACATGTTCTAGATATATGCCTGCTCTGATGATTCATATTGGTGAATAACCTTCTCAGCATGCCATCAAGTCTATAGAGTCTTGATGGTTAACCATTTACTCATTTCAGGTATTTTGAATTAGAACAATATTAGAAACAAGAAAGACTCTGGTCCTTGACATCGGAGTTTAGACACCACTGTTGTAGCTCCGGCAGTATGTTTAGGATTGTTGGAAGGTGAACCCTACTTCAGTCTGAAGTCTTCTGCAGCCTCCAACAGGTTTTTCCTCATCCCCATCCACCTTCTCAACACCTCTGTGCAGCTCCTCTTTTTCTGCAGAATAAAAACAGTCTCACATCATGGTGCTACCACCATGTTTCATGGTGGGGATGGTGTATTCAGGGGGACGTGCACCAATTTTGCATGTAGATCAAAGTAAAAAAAAATTGGTCAGCTGATCAGAGCAAATTTTGTCACATTTGTTGTATCCCCTTCCATTCTTTGTGACAACTTTGAATAGATCTTCTCAGGGTTTTATTTAAAAAATGGCTTTCTTGGCATCATGTGCTTCCATAAAAGGTCAGACCTGTGGAGCATAAAAACTTTTTTTTGTCCCACCAGAGCTGTAGATCTCTACAGCCACGTCAGAGTTACTGGGGTATCTTGGCTGCTTCTCTGACAAACGTGGGGCTGTAGTTTAGGTTGGCTATGTGCTGATAGATTTGCGACTTTGCTCAAATGTTTCTGTCGTCATATGATAAACTGAACAGATCTCTTTTACCTGTTCAAATTGTGGGTTATTGTTTTATAGGCTAGCCCTGGTTAAAACTTTACCACGACCTTTCCCCTGGCCTGTCTGGTGTGTTTCCTGGTCTTCATGTGATTGTTTGTTCCTAATGTTGCCTTTGAGGCGTTCAAAGAACAGTTGCATTCATACTGAGAATAAAATACACACATGTGGACAAATTTTTCTGATTTCGTAACTTCTAAAAGCAATTGGTTGCTCTGCTGGAATTTATTTAAGGATATCAGTGTAAAGAAGGCTGAATACAAATGCATCTCAAACCTTTTAAGATACAGTTTGTAATAAGAAAAAATCCAAATCCCAATGCACTGTGCATTGTGGAGGTTTGTGGACAAAATCTGGGAAAGTTCAAAGGTCAAGAATACTTTTTCAACTGAGCTTTTGTTTGCCACTGAGAAGTAGGAGTCCCTGGACAGGTACCCAATCCATCACAGGGCCAACTCAATGAAAAAACAAAACGAACAAACATGCACTCTCATCAAAGCCCGATTTAGATTCAATAATAATTCATCTAACATGATTTGGACTGTGGGAACGAGCCCAAGAGACTGCCTGTTTTTTTTGCCTGCAACTTTATCCAATTGTTCCATACTGCTGTTGTCCTGATTTATATTTGTACACGATACATTTTATTTCTAAAGGAAGAAAATAATTACAGTTTACATGAACAACAGTAGTTTATGGCAGACAAAGGTAATACATACCCAGCAAAATGTTGCTTGTAGGAGGTTAACTGGACTCACCAAACAGAGCATCATGACTGACTGATGTCTCCAACAGAAATTACCATTGGCTGAAATTTAGACCTGCATATTTTTTTCTACTTTTTGGCAACTCGTAATAATTACAAATGGTTCATGTGTGACGTGGAAAATCTGCTCTTTTATGCCCGCTCATCTTGTTCGGTATGGAAATCAGAGGCAGAAAAGTGGCTGGATGTACTTCGGCATGAATATCCTCATGGCCGAGCGCCAAACTCTGACAAGATATGACACCACATTTTTCAGTTCACTGTGTGAAGGAGGGGGAAGAGGAGCTAATTTCCATGTCCATCATCTCTTATTCCTGCCAGTGCCTCTGTGAAAGCCCAGTCTGCCTCTTCCATTTCTGGGGTGAAAGTGAAAAGTAGATGCGTTGTCAGGGCAAAACTGATAATGGCTGTGAGGCACAGACTGATCCCAATTGCCCTGCTTTCAGCCCCTGCCACCCCCATGCTCCCTGACACTAAAGGGTTTACTGACAGATGGGACTGGGGCACTGTCGGACAGAGTGCTGATCTGGCATCAAAAAAGCCACCAAAACGGCTTTTTATTTTCTGGCATCTTGTGCTTGCAGAATTTCTTTGCCGCTTGGATCATTATTTTTACTTTGCAAAGCTCTCATCTCCAAACATTGATGAAACTCATCAAATACTTTTGTTACCTGAGCTCAAGTAGTTATTGCTTATTGTTAGATTTCGGGTTGCATTCAAAACTGCATTCCAAAACTTGAGGAGCTGAGGAACATTACCCTTCGTCTGCCCAGCGTGTTTAATTTCTTCCATTTGTAAAGTAGTGGAGGGGCCATAATGCCTGGTGGTTATTACTTCACAGGCACTCTTCACTAAGATAAGCTTCACCTCTCAACAGGACAGAGAACTAAAGGGATCTATCAGCAGGGGGAGCAAAAAGTGAAGGTTATTATAATGTCATCACAAGTTATCCAGTCTCAGGGGCTGAATATTGCCCTCTGGAGAGCAGAGAAAAGACATAAAAGGATAAGACAAGGGACAGTTACAGAGAGAAACAATGATATGTTGACAGCAAGGGAGTGAATGGAAAAAAACTTTGCAAATAATAACTTACTAGATAAAATTATATTGCATTGGAATATCATATGGAATAGGTTGGTATGATGTCTGTTTTACTTCAAACATGAAAAAGATCACTTTTGTTGCAGAATCGCAGAAGGTACAATACGGAATTGATATTTTTACATTTCTGCATTATTTTCACAAATTATATGTAGATAACAAATAAATCAGTCTGATTTATTACTTTATTATCCTCAAATGTGTCAAAGAACATCTTGCTTCATGCAGTGGTGTCTTTTCACTTGCGGCTTGACAGCCAAGTCTCTATTCTTAAATATGTGAGGACTGTGTGAGTACTTCATATTATAGTTTAACTTTTTACTCCACAAAATCCCAACACAAAAACTGAGAAGTAAAGAGATGCATTATTTTCAAATGAAAGTCAGAAAAATATCTATATAAGAGCAAACAATCCCTAAAATGACACAATATTATTACACTTCCCTAATGTCATTTTGTTCCCCCTCTGCAGCAAACACCCCCCTGTGTCTTATGTGTCTCTGATTTTTGCAAAGCAATAGAGACAGATGCCCAGTTACGACATCACAGTAACACAATAAGCCTCATCAGATATTGGTAATTGACCATTAATGAAGTCCCTGTGATAGCCCACTGAGGAATACACACGTGGGCCCTAGGGAACATGGGGCGGCGGGAGGAAAAAAAGGGCTCTTGTGGCATTAACATGTTCCCAAGGATACAAGAGGCTTTTAATCAATATCACTGGCTCATCTTGCCCTCCGAGGGACCCTAATTGTGTCTGTTGAGAGACAGCATAAAAAAGGAAGAAGTGTGCTAACATTAGCTTTATTCTTTGCAAAGCTGAATGACGGAAGCTAAACATGAGCAGGGCTTGTTTTTGTATTTTACGAAACTCAGATTTTCCACCCATGCTCCTCACTTCTGTGCTCCTCACTTTGTCTATTAAAGGCTGTCACTGTTTCTGTAAAACCAGGAGAAGGGCATCACAAATATCGACTGACATTTACTTTACATATCCAGTTAGATAGCTATGAATAAAGCCGGACTTGCTTCTCACTGAGCAGTTTTATTCTTAATCCTCTCATTTGTGTTATATGGCACAGTGAAAGGGATGTCATTACATAGAATAGCACTATCATACAAATATACCCTGTGTCCTTGAACGCAGCATAATAAATGCTTCATCACCAGCAACAAAATGGCAGGGCAAATTTATGGCCACTGATCTCTTCTCATCATCAGAGCAAAGTACTCAGTAAAATTTCATTGTAACTTCCAGGGAAATAAATAAATAAATTTGCCCCCTGACCTTGAGAGAAAAAAAAATCCTCTCCTCCCACTCATCTCAACTGATATGATGGACCCCTGCCTCCATCCCTCGCTCCCCCACCACTTCTCTCTTTCTATCTCCTCCATACATCTTACCTTCTTTGGCACTGTATCCATACATATATAGCAGGCTAAAGATAGGTTATCTCACCGCCACCAGCTGTAGATCCTCAGAGATTTGTGCACCGTCTCTTCTTGCCTCTGCTGAGGCTTCAGCCACCCCTGAAGAGCCCCCCTCTCTAAGGAATGGGGAGCAAGAATGCAGAAGACAGCACATCTGGAGGGAGGGAGGGAATGAGTGAAAAAAGAGGAGTGGAAGAGGTGGGGGCGGGTGAGACATGACAGGAGAGGAATATGCAGAAAGTCTCAGTTTAAATCATGATAAAAGACAGAAATAGAAAATAATAGAGGAACAAACCCCTGGATGCAGGCTTGCTCTAATGGAAACACATGGCTGAGGGCGAAGGTGTTGTCAGCAGTCTGCCTGAGCACAGTGACATTCGTGCCTGATAATCCGGACTGCCATAAAATTAGAATAGCAAATACCCCGTTGACAGAGATGCATGTCCTCCCTCTCTTTCGCCACCATTAAAAAAAAACGCCTGCCAGTGTCTCAGAATGCCATGAACTTCAATTTAAATTTACAGCACTGAAAAAAGGCGAGGTGATATGCATTCAAAAATTTTAATAACCTATTAAGTTATGAGTTCAATTTTCTTTTATGAATATTTTCCTTGGGGAGCTCTCCCGTCACCAGAGTAAGTGAGAAATTTAAAGGAGATAAATAGTGCCATTAATCTATAACATTTTCACTTCCATTATTCCTACAAGTGAGAAGTTATTTTTCAGATTGTACATAATTACCTCCTTATAGACTTGACAAAAAAAATAATTTACGCCTGCTATGTGACTAAGAAGAAACGATCATTTGTTTAATTTACAGTCTATGTGACAAGCAAGATTTGAAGACTAAAAGGATACAGCAGGTTTATTAAAGGACATATATAGTCATTTTTGCTGCTTTTCCTTATACATTTTCTTAAGGTTTGTAGCTCACGACACCTACATTAATTCCCCTGTAAATCAAGGAAAGAAAAGGTGCTAGGCAAATGTATAATTCAATGGCAACCCAAGAAGAAAGTGTTCAGTATATGGCAATTTGTCCAGTAAGGAGGAGGAAGTCAGAAGAAAAGTTGCCTGAGAACAGGAAGTTGAAAACTTAACTGCATGTTGTGGGGAGCACAGTTTGCTTGTACTTAACCACAGCTGTGAATGACCATTTGTAACAAAAGCTGCAATTCAAACCTAATCCAACCAGAATTCTGGCAGCCTTCAGGTAAATGTTTTAATGTCATCAGCATGTTCCTTCTAGGAAATGGCTTGCCACAATAAACTACTTTATGTTAATGAACTTTACAGTTATTATGTTATTCGCACTTATCTCATGCCACTTAAACTCTATAAGTCAATCTGAAGCACGTTTTCTCCTAGTGACATGGTGTTTGTCACTAAAAGGTCATTTGGGTTTAATGTTACGCAAGTGGTTGATGTAGGTAAGGTAAAGTATCAATATTTAATCGGACTGCAGTTACAGTGAAATGCTTTCTCCTTCCTTTGGCTGAGCCACTGAGAAAATAAGAATTGTTGCCACAGCTAAAATTGTGGATAAACATGCCGAAGTGAGCTGTTATTGATTTGATTACCAACACAATCTGCACACAATAGACGTCTTGTACTGACAAAGGAAACAAGTGAAAACCACAATAAAACAGCATTTTCTTGACTAAAAAACGTTATGCTCAAAAACAACACACGCAGTTCTCTCGTCTGGCTGTTGACTTTCTGTTAGACCTGTGTATTGTATCTGTGGTTGAAACTGTGTTGTGCATCATTCCTCGGACTATATACCAGCTGTTTTACAATTCTGGGGTTAAAAGTGTTTTAGGGAAAGCAATAGTGTCAAAAATGCACTGGATATCTCACTTTTACAAAGGTCTTTATTGGGTTTTAAAATGACTTCTCTACTTTGAAAAATTATGGAAGATTTTTAGGTATCTCTCTCCAAAATATGTTGACATTAAGTTTTTCATTACACCTGCTAGATATAGGAAATTCTCTTCAGTATGTTAGAGAACTTCAATGTGAAGCACAACTGCAGCAAAGACCTGTTCCCTTTAGAAAAATCCCAAACATATAAATTATCACATATCGTTTAGAGCCCACCACCGTGCTTTACTGCATAAACTTGATATAAGCTGCACAACCATTAAACAAGTCATCATAACTCCACTTTGAACAGGGTAAGTGTGGGAGTACAGCAGGGAATAATGGCTTTAATCTGTCTGTTGTTTGTCTCATGGGCATTAAACACCATCTTGATATGAGGGAGACTACAGAGCGCACAGGAGGGGGTCCTCATAATATTTAATAGGTCATCAAAGAGAATGGGGGGCTGACTGCTGACATTTGCCCGGATAGTTAGGAGAGAACCCCAGGAGTTGTCATATGACTCATTACCAGAACACAATCGACTTGGTTGCATCATCGTTCAAAGAGACTGTCTGGCAGAAAAAAAACAATTCTAATAATAATCTAGAAGATATAACTATTCAAGTCCCAATGGCTCCATTAACTTACATGAGGGTTTTTGTTTCCAATTTGAAAATAGAGACCAAACACTTGATAAAATTATGTTACTGCTAATGTGAATTAAGTGCTTTACTTGCTGTCATAAGATTGAAAAACTCTATAAACACAGCAGTCTGAGAGCATCACAAACTACAGGGTAAACAATGCTTCCCTCAGAGAGATTGCATTTTGACAGCACTCCCTGAAGACCAACAACCCCCTGCCCACCTACTCGCATTCTACGTCTGGCCAAAGATTAAAAACTGAAGCCCTGAAACTGAACAAAAATGAAAGGCTATCATTTGGAGCTGCTACTTTCCCCACTAGAAAAGGGAAAACATGGTGACTGGACCAGCTGCTGACCTCCTGAGGCCTGACAGACAGCAGCTGTTAAGGATGATAGTGAGAGGAGAGGTGAATGGGAACCTCACTGTCTCTGAATTTGCCCTAAGTACAGACATTACAATGATAGCGGTGTAATGGAAATTAAAACAAAAGACAATAGGACTTTATTTGCTGGCTCTTATTTATTTATGTTTTAC
Source organism: Valencia hispanica (assembly GCA_963556495.2). Lineage (NCBI taxonomy): Eukaryota > Metazoa > Chordata > Actinopteri > Cyprinodontiformes > Valenciidae > Valencia > Valencia hispanica. The sequence continues at coordinate 27,999,585 of OY747711.1, forward strand.
TTCAAATGTAAATTTTTGTTTTGAGTTATATTTAGGCACCTCAGATGAGAAAATCTGTGAAACTGTTTGGAAAAAAGGGGCTGCGTGTTGGTACAGTTTGTGATCACTGCTCTCTCTTTTTCCCTGGTTCAAAACCTTGTTGGGGCATTCATGTTTGGAATTTACATGGTTGCCTAGTGGCTGACCTGGTTTTGGTTTCTTTTTTACATCCAAAAACATGTATGTTTTTGTATGGCAGGTCTAGAGCACCTATTGATTTGAGAGTGAGAATACTTGTCTCTGAGGAACTGTGGACTGGTTCAGGGTGTATCTTCTTAATTTATTTTTTGTCATTTAATACAGCAGATCAAAAATATATAGCAACCTAAACAAAATTTTCTTTTCTTTATAATTTATCAGGGTGATATCAGTGATATAGTATTATTCTTGAGATATCACAGCATTTAGGAAAGGAGCAGAACCTGTCGCATTTCTTGACCTCAAAGCAACAGGAGGAGTTTCTGAAGAAAGCAGTGGCACATCTTGCTCAGGTAAGCCTTTCCACCAGTCTGCATCCAGTCTCCAGGGTAATAAAATATTATCCAGACAGATGATAGATGATAGTCTCAACTACTTCAGCTTTTAACTTGGATATCCACCACAACATCTAGATAGGTTTTTGCAGCAGAGCAGACTATGGACAACAAGGTAATAGTGGTCAGTTAGGTAAATCCATTGACTGTATATAGGGTAAATCCAAAGATGTAGCTGTGGAATGGTCACAGTTAGCTTGCTGCTTTTTAGCAGTTCCTCATACAGCTCATCCTTTGTCACCGATCCTGTTCATGACTTTTATGGACAAGATTTCTAGGCGCAGCCAAGGTGTTGAGGGGATGCGTTTTGCTGGCCTCAGGATCGGGTCTCTGCTTTTTGCAGAGGACGTGGTCCTGTTGGCTTCATCGGAACGTGATCTGCAGCTTTCGCTGGAGCGGTTCACAGCCGAGTGTGAAGCGGCTGGGATGAGAATCAGCACCTCCAAATCCGAGGCCATGGTCTTGAGCCGGAAAAGGGTGGGGTGCCTTCTCCGGGTCGGGGATGAGGTCCTTCCCGAAGTGGAGGATTTTAAGTATCTGGTGGTCTTGTTCACGAATGAGGGAAAAATGGAGCGCGAGATTGATAGACGGATTGGTAGGGCATCTGCAGCTATCGATTTACCGGTCGATCTACGTTCTTACTCTCATCTATGGTCACGAACTCTGGGTGGTTACCGAAAGAACGAGATCACCTATACAAGTGGCTGAAATGAGTTTCCTCCGTAGAGTGTCTGGGCTCTCCCTTAGAGATAGGGTGAGAAGCTCAGTCATCCGGTCAGGGGCTCAGAGTAGAGCCGCTGCTCCTCCACATCGACAGGAGTCAGTTGAGGTGGCTCGGGCATCTGGTCAGGATGCCTCCTGGACGCCTCCCTGGTGAGGTGTTCCGGGCACGTCCCACCAGGAGGAGGCCCAGCGGAAGGCCCAGGACACGCTGGAGGGACTTTGTTTCTAGGCTGGCCTGGGAGCACCTTGGGATTCCTCCCAAGGAGCTGGCCCACGTGGCTGGGGAGAGGGAAGTCTGGGTCTCCTTTCTTAAGCTGCTGCCCCTGCGACCCGACTCCGGATAAGCGGATGAAGATGGATGGATATTGCATTCAAACAGTCCTTTGCAATATGAGTACTGCACACAGTGATGATATATATATGAGCTTGAAGTGGATGCAGTGAAACTAAACTCAGTCTTCCACCTATGTGCAGCCATTCTCACCTACTGACTAGAGATAGGCACCAGCGAAACCCCCAACTCTGCAAGAATCAAGCATATCATGAATGTAAGAAATAGATATGTCTTTTAATTATATTTTAGTTTTGAATCAGGATTAGAATTTTAAATCAATTTCCCAAAATCATCCGCTGTCTCAGTCAATAACTCTAAAACTTTGGACAACAGCCTCACTGGTCCACAAAACCAGCAGCTCTCAAATGCCCCTCGCACATTGATTCCATTCCCGAGGGCAGAAACCAATTCCTCTGGTTTTTAGACATCATCCCTCCCAGAAACTGAAGTGCCCATCAAAGACATTCATCCATCCGCCTGGGATGACTATGACTGATCTCGCCACTAAACGATCAATTTGTGTTTTGCTCTCCTTCGCTTTCTTTCTCTTGCGTGGATTTCTTTTCCTCTTTCTCTTCCTGTACTTCATCTCCCTGCTGTTTTTGTGATGTGCAGAATATGATGAAAAAGCGAGATCGCAGATCATTTGACGTCGCATGTGAGTTACAAAGCAATCACTGTTTGACCTTGGAGAACCGCTAATTCAGATGTTCATCCATCTATATGTTGGACACATTTATAACTATTTCAGCAGCAGCAAACATATCATCCATGCAAACAAACAAGCAGAGTTGAACTTATACAAAAAAATAGCCTGTGAAGGTATAAGTACTGCATGTATCAACATTTTTCTCAGTGATTTTTTTTTATGTGACTGGGGATATAAAATTTAGACCAGATGTCAGTAGCAACCAAAGTAATACAAACATAGCAAGAAATAAAAATAAATAAATAAGTTCAGATAATAGGATCTCTGTAATAAAGGGGAATGGAACATTAAAAAACCATTAAAAATTCAGATTGAAATTTACTGAATAATGCCCTTTTTTAATCACAGTTCTAATTCATCTCCTGTATGAGAAACTAGACCACCAAGTTTAAGATGTTGTTTTGTTGTCTGTAACCTTTAAGGTTCTGGAGGCCTTTTCTGTTTGCTCACAGTTCACAGTACTATTCAGTTCTCTCCACAGACTCAAGTCAGGTGACTGACCGTCCTAACAATTTTACTTTTCTTTTCTGGAATTATTTGAGAGATTCTTTTGATTTTGTTGTTGTTTTTGTTTGTTTGTTAATTAATCCACCAAATTTTCATCTTGATAATTCTATACTAATACTTTGCTTTTGTTCATCTTTCCTTTATATAAAGTCTGAAAGATAGCCCCAGACCATGACGTTCCATGCTCCAAGCATCACGGTTGACCTAGTATTTTTGGAGTCATGTGCAGTGCCATTCTTCTTCAAAACACATTGTGTGCAATGATATCCAATAAGTAAAATTTTGGTGTCATTTGATCAGAAGGCATCAGTAGTTTTGTACCTTTTTTTCTAAAAGTAAACTAAAGGTGACAGGGCCTTTGCAGTAGTGGTTCCCTCTCTCTCAGCCTGTTGATTTGGAGATTTTCCTTTAAAAAGTAGCTTAAAACTCATATTTTTTAAATGTCTTTGCTTAGTTTTTCTTTTTGATTTTATAAATTCAGTGACTGTTGCACTGTTTTTATTGTAAGGCACTTTGTTCTCGACAGGTGCTATATGAATAAAGTTTTACTTGCTTACTTATTTTTTACTTTTTCTAAACTTCTGCAGCCGACTCAAACAACCTTCAACATACTTTTATTTCTTCAGCAGTGGAGTCTTGTGTGGTGAGTGTTAATAGAGGTCATCATGGTTGATTGTATTTCCTAATATTTTAATTGGAAAGGCTGAATCCTCTATGTCTAAGTATTTCTGAAGCTGTCTGTATCCAAAGTCATAACGATGTTGAATAATGAGGTTGAAAAGATCTTGAGAGAGATAGAGCTATTTGCTTTTACCGATTATCTCATGCTTCTTGTTTGATATGAGGGAAATGAGAAACCTTTTAATAAGCCATCAATTAGGACTAAACCAGTGGTTATGGGAAGCAGGGTTGATTTCTAAATAAGACAATATTTCAGCTGTTTTGTGGGCTTTCTGTTATTTGACACTTCCTTTATTTAATGCTTTTGATAATTATTCCCCCTGGCATTCCACTTTACTGCACATTACTTAATCTCTGAACTAAAATGTGTTTATTTTTTGTATTTGAATGTCGATGTGTTCTATACTTATTTTCCACGCTGTAAATAATCTCCATCATACAGATGAAGAAAATAATCCTAAAACCACACAATGAGTTAATTCACAGCAGATTAAATCTGCCTAAATTGGGCCGTAAGTCTCTCCTTCATTCATTAAGCTGTAATTGGACAGGATTCTCATCCAGGAGTGCAACATTTTTAGATTCCTCCAAGGCATGGAAGGTGATGATGAAGATGCTTGAAAGAACCGTTAATTCATCTTGTAATTGCACCGAGCAGATTGCAGGGTTGAACATGTCATTGGAAAGGCAGCACAGAAACATTTGTCACCAGATGTGAACAATAGCTGGTATTGTTTATTTGGGTCTAATAAAAGCTTTTGTGTGCTTTTCTGAGGGGGCTTATGATACATGTACACATCTGATTAAGAAAAGTCTAACTCAGCTTGGATTTTTTGTGTGTGTGTGTATATATATATATATATATATATATATACAGGTGTGTGTGTGTGTGCGTGCGTGCGTGCGTGCGTGCGTGCGTGCGCATGTGTGTGTGTGTAAGAGGGGGTCCCCTTTCCTTACTATTCTCAGACAATTTGTAAAGCCGGCTGTTGAAGTCAGGCTGAAGCCCATGGAACAGCTGGAGCCCCTCCATGATTGATAAACGCAGCAACAAGAACTTCATCTCCCCGTGAATGAAGACAAAAGCCCCACAATGCACAGCCAGAGTGTTACGCCTTTCTATCGTTAAGTGTGGACCACAGACCTGCCCCGGTCCTCAGCTGGGGGAGTCAGGGCGCCAAGAGGGAGGTCAGGACCCAAACTAATTACCATTTTATGACAAAACGGTTCCTTTGTCGTGGTTATATAATTGATTTACCTTTCAGGGGGAGATCATTATGAAGTAGCTTGGAGAGGGGAGGGATTAAAAGGGTTCAAGAGGGTTTTAGCTTTAGCTGTACATGTACTCAAAGCCATGAAGGAGGCATAGTGATACAGTCTGACTACAAAGATAAATGCATTTTACAGCTTTAAGACTCCAAATATACAAGTAAATATAATAACTTTTTATTTGAAAAAAAAAAAAGAACAAATCTTTTTTTTTGTGCAAAACACTTCCTGACCCAATGAGTTTCCTTTTTGCTATGGCCTTTAACCTTGATAATGACAGTCAGATCACTAATAATTGCAATGTTGTATTAAATTTGGCAGACACCAGTCATGTCTGTTACTGAAAACGTCTTCAGTGTTTTAAACTTTTGTCTAAACTGTGACCTATGCAGAACAAGATCAGAGAGTCAAACAGTGCCAAGCCATGTCAACTTTGCTAACAGCTGTGAATTGTTAAATTTGTCCATGATAGTATTTTTCAAGTAAGTTGGCAAATGAGAATCTATGTCTAGTCTTGTCGAGTGTAAGAGAAAGGATACATGGTTTTCAGTTGTTTTTGCAGACACAAATCTAAAAAGTGTGGCATGGATTTGTATTCAGAAAGTCCCAGCTCCTATCAACATATTACACAGAGATGAACTCTATTTACTAAATGAGGAATGAAAGCAGTCGGTTGCATTAGATTCTATTTGATACAAGAGTAAAGGAGGGTAAATACTCTACATATGCAGGACACACTTTTCAGATTTTATAGGTAAACTATTTTCTGTGGTCTGTCACATAAAATCCAAATGAAATCCATTCAGGTCTGTGGTTATAGAATGACAAAATGGGAAGAACTTCAATGGGTACAAATATTTTTCAAGGCATTGTGTTATTTCTTTTTCTGCTGTAAATCAAACACAACTAAGTTTAAAATTACCAAAATGCCCCTCTTCCACACTACTTAGTGTTCCTTTAAAACTTCCCAACACATTATCATGTTTTAATAGCCTATCCCCCCTGTGTTGCAAGCATTTCTTTCAGAGAGAAACAAATTCTGTTTTTTTCCCACAACATTTCTTTGTTTGACTGAAAAAGCACTGTAGCCTGCATATATCCATCCTTGACCTATTTAATGGCTGTGCTCTGTTGAAGACCCTTTGCTCAAATTGAAAAGTTTTCAGTCACTAAGTGAAATGTATGGCTCTGCCTGCGTTTTGCAAGAAAAAAAAGAAGATTGTTCTATTTTAATTCCAGACTCAATTTCAGACGTTCATGGCACCACGACAATGTGGATTGTAGGCCCGTGCTTGTCGACATTTCAGCTGCCAGTACATGCATGGTGTATGAGGGAATATTGATGAACACCAAAATGTTCCAAAGCCTTTTTTTCCGTTGTTTTTATTGAGGTGGGGAAAAGGAGAAAAGCTGTGCCCCTTGGATCTCCTGGGAGTGTGGAAGTCTTATCCCTATTCAGATTATTCCCTGTGAAGTTCAGAAAGAGATATCAATCTCACTTTGAGGCTCTGCGCCGTCATTTGTTTGCAAGAGATGCGGCGCACTGCACAGATGACTGTGCCAATTCTTCAAATCCCACTTACAGTAAGGAGTTCACATGAACACACACACTGTGCACTGAGAAACATCTGCCACTTCTCCGATTCCTGGGGATAGCACTGGAGTTGAAGCTGTGATGAAGCTCTGTTAGTATCTGAGAGCTAAGAGTAAAAATTACTGTTTGAGCTTAACAACAAAAGAGTTTATTGGCCAAGATTTTCTTTTTCTATGTGACATTCCCAAAAGTGAAAACTTAACTCTCAGTTATCCATAGCTAATTTAAATGCACAATTTTGTAGCCTGAAAGTTATTAAAGCCAGGGAGATATATGTTCCAAAAACATACTGTCAATAAGTTCTCAAAGAATAATCTGTAATTGAATACATTAACCAAAAAGGCATCTCTAGAGGACGATGAATTTTATAGTAACGTGGGAATTTCAGGATTACTGCTGTTGGCAGATTTCCATTAAATGTGGTTTTTTTTAAAAAAACATGGAAAAGAAGGAATTTCAGCATCTCTATGACCAACTAAAACATTCGCCTTTGGAAAAAATGGAGCTCTTCAGGGAGAGGTACAAACAGTTTCTGATTAGCTATATATATATATATATATATATATATAAACAGTTTAAATGTTAAATGGCAGTTAGAGGACAGAATTAACAAACAAATTAGACATCATGTTGATAATGTGGTGCTTTCATTGACTTCCTCATTAGAACTGCAAACCCAAACATACTTGCTCTCAGAGTTCAGGCTGAATGGCAATTATGAAAAGGTAAGAGATAAACTTGAGGGAAATATGTGCTAGATGTTTGTAGCATCACACTTTTTCACCATTAACCCCCTCCATGTAGATTTTTAACAGCTGACAGAGGAGCAAGATGGAACACCACTGAAGCAGATACAACAAATAATTATTTCCACAGATGCCCCCAATGTTAACCTCAATTAACAGCTCCTTACTAGTCTCCTACTCCACATGTTAAATCTTCAATTAAATGAGTGCTAACAAACAAACAAAAAACCGGATTCATTGAAGATCATGTCAGTATTACCTAGACCTACACAATTTGAGGAAGATTTGTACTTGAAATAATGTTAACCCTTACTTTCAAAGATATCTTTTTCTCTTTCACCATCATGATATCCCTACTTTTCTCTATGTTTTAGCATCCCCATCACAAAAACCTCTCTTCAAGTGGGGGCATAAAGGGCAGTAAATGTCCTCCCAACTGGGGAAATATATTATAGGCATGTAGTCTATGAATTAATGGCACATGAAATAAAGTAGCCTTGAAAATATTGCATCAATAGAGCCCTTGTAGATAGTTATAGTGCAAACTTTTTTTATTTTCAATGTGATTTCATATAATGTGCAGCTCTAGTTTTACCATGATTGTTTTTTAAACTTTTGTTTGTATGTGAACTTTAAGCTTTAATTTAAGTATTTCTGTTTGTTTTGGTCTCTCTTACTAAGACACCAGCATGTCAGGTGCCCAGCCTGGCCGTGTTGTGGTTTTAACAAGGCAATGGACCATGCAGGCCCCACACTGGGATTCTGAGCAGAGGCTTTGCCCTCACATGCATTCAGTTGGGTCCACTTTACCAACACTATTGATTGCAGGTGATGTTCTGGCCTCTGTCCAGCTGACCTCGAAGGGAAGTCAGATACATCATTGTCCACAGAGGAACCTGTGGGACCTTACAGAAACAGCACATGTGCTAAGCATTCCCACTCTGTCTAGCCAATGCACCTGTCAGTGCTGTGAAAATACATTGCGGCCACTTAACACAATTCTATTATTCCAGACAAAAGATGCTGTGCAGAAAATAAAACTGTTTCTGGTGTTCTGCTGCTAGGGATCACCCATGCATCATATATTTCTAAACCACTTCACCTTTTCCTTTTGGGTGCTAATTGCAAATCTTCATGAGCAATGCTGTCCACATTGCGCCTAATTTGTGCTCTACGCCTCTTTGTTTCCTACACACCTCATAGCAATTGATGGATATCCAATGAGACGCAGAGTCCCAGCCAAAGGGAGCAGCTCTGCAGCTTGTGACATATCACTGTGACTGGGGGGAAGTACGCCTTAAATTAATTAACATCGGACCTCTTGTAGCTGTTCACTTCTGTAAACAAACATTTTAATATGCAGTGATTAATTAAATCTGCCAAGCTCCTCTGCCCCTCCCATGGATCTTCCTTCACTCTTATTTTTGCCTTCGTGTTAAAGAGTTTATTATATTGGGTGTTGTGTGGGATTCACAGCTTTATCCAGCAGTGTTGCTTTTGATTGTAATTTTCAAAATGGATATCTGCAACCTGATGGGTAATATCATCTTTCCACTATTTATGTCAAGAAATAGTAGTTCAGAAAGTTAGAAGCTACAGTATTTTTCTAAAGGTGTGCATACCCCTTGAACTTTTCACAACTTTTTCACATGACAACCACAAATGGCAAAAGAGTGTGAAGAAGAAAGTCATTGTAGAAAGCAAGCCATAGTAAGTCCACAAGCCATGTGGGACAAAGCAAATATGTGGATGAAGGAGCTCTGATAAAATGAGACTGAAACTAAACTTTTGGCCCATATGCAAAACACATGCACATACCCTTAACATACCATCCCCACACTGAAACATTGTGGTGACTGAATCATGCTGTGGGGATTATTGTTTTCTTCAGCAGAGAAGGAAAGGTTGGTGAGCTTTGATGGGAACGTGGATGAAGTTTAGCTCAATTCTGGAAAAATATATTTTTGAGACAGCAAATGACTCGAGTCTGGGTCAGAGGTTCACCAGGCCAAGGACCCTAAACACACATGCGGAGCTAAAATTGAATGGTTTAGATCAGGGTTGTCAAACTTCAGTCCTTAAGGGCAGCTGTCCTGCAACCTTTGGATGTGTTCCTGAGGACTGGAGTTTGACACCTGTGGTTTAGATTAATGCATTCCCATATGTTACATTGGCCCAGTCAGAGTCCAGACCAAAATTCAATCGAGAATCTGAAGCCAGACTTCAAATGTGATGTTTGCAGACACTATCCCACCTGTCCAACTGAGCTTGAGCCATCTTGCAAAGAAGAATAGACAAAACTTGCAGTCTCTAGATGTGCAAAGTTGGTTAGAGACATACCCTCTCAAACTTACAAATGCATTTGTAGCGAGACGTAATGCTATTGTCTCAGAGGGCTAAATACAGTTGGATGCCACAATTTTCAGATAATGTTAATTTAAAAAAACAAAACATGTATCATATTTGTTCCCTGTAACATTTATGCACTATTTTGTGTTGGTCTATCACATAAAAATAAAACACATTGAATCATGTGGTTGTAATGTGACAAAATGTGAAAAGGTTAAAAGTTATCAAAAAGGTAATACATATGTTACTGGATCACTATACTGTATCATTCCTGCCTTCTTCATTAGCTTCTGAGTTCTGGCTGTGAGAGTAATACAAGATCCCAAAGCCTTTTGGGCTTCTGTGACCAAGAGCAATAAACAATATGTGGTTGAACAAGCAGTCATGTGTTTGTGTTTTTGGCATTTCAATATACCATAGTTGTCTACAAGTGAACGGGGACCAAAATGTTTCCATGAACTAAAATGTTTTTTAAGTACTTGAACTGTTTATGTTCTTGCCAGACATAATCAAGATTTTCTGTCTCTAATTTGTTTAAAATCTTTTAAGCTATTATGAATGTATATGCTTTTTCAGAAAGATAAACAAAGAAGCGAATATAAAAGTTAATTGAGCTCGATCTGTGAGCCAGCCAAGACAATCCTGACAAATATTTATGGATTAAGATTTATTTTTAAGTCAAGATAAATAAATGCAGGCACTTAATAAATCCCTCAAATTATCTACAGTGGATAGCTTTGCATTTATAACATCTAAAAAAAATGAATAAATGAATGAAAACAGTGCGAGTTTATGGAAATCCACATCGGAGGGGAGCGGATGCAGACTCAAGGGGCATCACTGCACAGGTAAGCTGCTTTTGGAGGGTTCATGTAAATCCTAAAGTCCAAAAAGTCAATTACTGGGGCATCTCAAGCGTGTGTTACTGAAAGACTCTGATGTTTTATTGAAGAGAGGCTTTAATTCATCTGGCTTCTCAGCTCCCTTTCATGCAGCATGGAGAGGGAGAGCATGGTACCTCCTTCAGATGGCCAGTGTCATATATCACACACACACATACACACACAAAAAGAAAGGGCGAGCAATGGGAGAACACACACTAATGCCCAAAAACAACTCTCAGGTGGTCTGCTTCACTCCACTGACCAGACCATTACCCCTCACACACACACAACTACACACACATACACACACACAATGCTCTCTCATTGAGGACCACACAAATGAAAAAATGAATGCCACCTATTTTAAATTATTGATTTAAAAAAAGCCAAAGATAATCCTACAGATCTGACCAATCTTCTTTGTTGGCACATTGAAAAGCATTCCTACTTGGTTTGTCTAATTCTGACTAGAACATTCATAAACAAACGCAGACCGATACAGAGCGAGCGCTCAGTCTGGTTTTAATGTCTCCACAGCTGGAATTAAGGCTCATGGTGGTGGTGGAGTGAGGCAGGAAGACAGCTTATTTTTCCACAGTGATTAGCCAAACTGAGCCGCTCATATACAAATGGAAACAGGATGTGAATGAGTGTGCCTCCTCTTCTCATCCTCTCTCTCCCATCTGTCAAGACAATAGATATTAATCTTTAATCCATGAGCAGCCATTGGATGCTGGAGAATCACAAATTACAGATGTTTTTTTTCTGAGCTTCCTCTTTCTCTCCTTCTCCTTCCTCTTTCTTCTGCTGCTCCTGCCTCTTTGTCTGTCTATCTATCTATCTGTCTGCCAGTTCAGGCCCTTCAGCTATTCTCACTATCAGGATGTTAACACATAAAGATGTTACCACAAACAACTAAACACCGAGCAGAGACAGCGACAGAGCGAGAGAGCGAGAGAAAGAAAGAAAGAAAGAGACACACACATTTTAAACACTCGTTCTGTGCCATCATGGTGCCATATGACACTGTCATCATTTGGTAATTAAACCCTTGCTGGCTTTAAATATGAAAAGCTGGCAAGAGTTGATGATGATGATACTGGCTGTCGCTCAGCCCAGATTTCAAACAAACCATCCAGACAACAGGCAGGAAGCATATTGTTCCATTGTTTTCTTAGTTTAGCCCATCCATTTCCCCTTAGATGAGGAGAAACAAATTATTTTTGCCATACTGTTATTTACTTTATTGGAATAGAGTGGTGGGATTCGAAATTGGAAATATGGCTCTCTGCTTAGGGCGTCACAGCCTGGGGAGTGTCATGAGGCAAAACCAAACCAAACAATTTAAATACATAAAAATAGCGTAAAGTATATTCAGAAATGCTGTCATTTGCATTTGTAAAAGTTTTTTTATAATTTGTTTCCATGTCTAATTAAGGGCAATGGGGAATGCACCTGTAGCATGCACAAAGTAAGCACTGTAAGAAAATATCTGCTGTATCTTGTGTGAGGCAAATGACACTAAAGTTAGTGTCTGAGTGTACGATTCTTAAAGGTCTGTTTCTGTAGTTTTTTTTCAAGAGTCAGGACTGGATTTGTTCATCTCTATTTCAATATCTTAAATATTTAGGCTGGTCAGATCGTAACTAGAATATTCCAAACTGAACAAAAAGCCTTTCAAAACCCAATATTTTCTCAGCAATAAGACCACCTCTGAATGAAATGTGAGAGGATGAAAAACAAGTTATATTACAATGTTATATCTGGAATTTTTTCTCACTGACTTCAGTTGTTTTAAAACTGTTTTTGACGTGTGAAATATGAATATGTTGGTCAAGATGTATATTTTTTCTGTTAGTTTTCTTTAAAAAAAAGTTGTTCAATTAATATGTTTGGGTTTCTTGGGGTTTTTTTGCGGGGGGGGGTTATGTGGTTAGGTTGGACCAAGGCACCGTACATCCAAGGTATGTCATCATTAGGAAATTGCATGTGGCAAAGATTTTGGGGTTTCTTTTGCCTTACAAGGAGCAGAAATTAATGTATCTCTGAAGCTGTGACCAATGAAGGGCACAGCATAGTGGAAGGAGTTGCAGTGACCTCAGAATGAGGAGAGAGAGGTGGTGCCAGCAAAAGATAGGGGGGGCAGGGTGAGAGGTAGGAGGTGTGTTTAATGCTCAGCCCATGGACAAGTGGGACACCATTTAAGAAAAAATCAAGATGGAGGAAGGGAGAGGTGGCTGGGCTGGAACTTTGGGGACAAAGAGTGAATGTACAGGTGAGACGACAGGAAGTATAGAGATACCTTAACATCACCTCCACCCTTCACACAAATGATGCTTTTTTCCCTAACTGGGTGGCCCTCTTGGACAGGATAGACAATGTTGACCAATCTAATGGACTGCAATATGAAGATCTTTTTCCCCGGTAGCCAACATCACTCCTCTCCTTCAATTTCCAATCTATGTCCCCTCATAAACCCTAAATATGGTGTGTGTGACTCTATGAAGAGTTTAGCTTCTTTTGCTGATATCTTTATGAGATCTTTGATTTTGCTTCTTTTGCTTCAATATTCCATGTAGAACCAGAAAGCATCTTCTTTATATAAATAAATACTGTGTTTTCATCCACTATTGGACCAGTGCTTTAATATTTTTGTTGTTGTTGGTTTGTTTTTTATGCATCTCCTTCAAATGGAAGGAGTTATTCCTTTCCACTGTTGCCACATACTCACTCAAGAAAGAATTGATGCAAAATCAATGGCCTAATGAAATTGGCTAACATACAACTGGCATTGTATGATCAGCTGACTTTGATTGCACTGGACCATAATTGATATTGAATCTATATGAACTGGATCTGTTTGTCTTGTAAGGTAACTTGAGACAATAATTGCTATCGAAATTACCCTAAATAGATAAGATGAATTGAATTAACTGGATCTAAATTTGACAAAATGATGAATTATTTACACTGATTTGATTCAAATTTGGACCAGTTTGGGATGTATATATTTGGACTTGAATCTGGCCTGTTTGTTTTGTAAATTGCTTATAATTGGTATTATCAAAAAAAATCTCTAATTTTAATTAGGCAAACTCAGTGCACATGGGTGGAACATCATGTTTTTAGAACTCTTGAGCTCTTAAACCTTAAACCACATTTGACAAAAAGAAAACATAAAAAGCTCTCCATTGTTTTAAACTGGGTCAGATCCTCATGTAAAATAATTAATGTAATCTCCCATAAAGATCTCCTGTTTAAGGATTTTTCTTTATTTTTATTTTTTCTGTGAAGGAGCATCATTTCTGTGGCTTTAAATCCCTGAAACTAATTTAGCTGTGCAGCACGCCATGGCGTTATAATGTTTTCAAAAGCTGACAGAAAAGTGGCCCTCTTGTCTAAATGACATTTTAAGTAAGGAACAGATCACTTCCATCTGAGTATAAAGCGCTCTACAATATCCATTACTGGTCCTTGGTCCAGTGGCAGCCTTATAGCCATGTCTGAACTTCAAGCACTGTAAAGAGTCTTATAACACAAAATGTTTGTTAAATAGCCGATAGAAAAGCTATAATCTTTTAATGTTGGCTTTTATGGCTTCACCACGCTCTGAGGTTCTTGTGGATATTGTAATATTGCATTTTTACTGGTTATTCATCTGTTAATGTTCCACTTACTAAGTTTTATTCTCTCCCTTATACATTTTTTAGTATCCCCAGACACTGTTAAACACACAAAGAAAGTTTCCTGTACATGCAGCTTTTTTGACTGCTCAGTTCTGCAGAAGATGAAAAATAACTGATGCTTGATTTAAGTTAAAGGAGTGATAATTGTGTCACACTCTGAGTGGGAGTAAAATTAACAAAAACAACCAAAACAAAAAAATAATTAATTAATTAATTGAGTAGAGCCAAGATCATCACATGGTAATAAAGAAAGAATCGCTACAAATGCATTTTCATCGTTCTGAGTTCAACAGTGAGGGTGCAGCAGTATGCAAATTAAAGTCTTATTTTTTTTAACTCATTGTTAGCAAGTTTTGCAGTTCCTTTTAATTCAGCAGCGCCCTGTGTTTCTTTGATTTCAGTTTTTTCTTTTTACTTGCTCCTTTATCAGTCCGTAGCTCATTGGAGCAGGGTTGCTTCCTCTTTTTTTGTCGCCTAAACCGTTTAGTTTTGGATGATCGGTCAAAGATTCTGACAACCAGCGGGGAGAAGCGCGCACTCCCGGCCGGGGAGGGAGCGCGGGAGGCCGGGCAGATCTACTGGGCTGCGTCGGGGGGAGACGCACCATTAGACAAGGCAAAGCCATGCCTCACAGCGCGGGTCGATCAGGTAAGGATCTCTGCCTCTCTGCCTCACACTAATGTCAGCATTTGTTTTCAGGTACCAGACATCCTGTTTATAATTTTTTTTCTGAAAATGTAAATGTAAGCAATTTTTTATTTTATTGGAAAATAAAACAGAGCATTTTTATAATTGATTATCCACCTTTTTAAAATGATTTTACTGAAATCATGTCCGCGCTTAAGGTAATACTTATCATTATTATTATTATTAATAATATTATTAGTAGTAGTAGTAGTAGCAGTAGCAGCAATATGTGTGTCTTCCGAATATATTTGTTTGTGACTTTAAATGAAAGCATAGATCACTACCTAATTCACCTCTCAATTGTGGAGTTTAAACTAGAGAAGATCAATGGGAAAGCAGTTGTAATGATCTAATTAATTATGGCAAAATTAAAAGCAAGTACAAAATCAATCTGGGATGGTGTCGAGAATGGAGTCAAATTGATATCCATCTGCTCCCGTTATCGAGCGCATGAATAGGCAATCTGAGGACGCAGCTGATATCCTGCAGTGTGGCAGAGCCTACCCATATGGCTCCGGCTGTGTCAGGAGACTCCAAATCATTGTGGGATGCTGCGAGGGACTCCTGATATGATGCTGATGTTTTAACTAATATGTGGGGGATATTAGATTGTGGAATATTGCGATTTTCTTGGCTTTTCAGGGCTACAGCCTGCAAGTTTGATCGTTTAACTTAACTTCAGGGTTGGATTTTTGTAAATAAACTCAAATAATCTTGCGCAAAAAAATCTATATATAACTTTATTCACATACAATGCGTAGCCTATCAACGGGATTTCAGATGTGCTTAGTTTTAAAAATGTAGGCAAACTTTGCAATAAATAAAAAATAAGTTTATTGTCTATTCGAAACGCACGCAGTGTAGGCCAAGGTGAATACATATCGAATATGAATATGTATTAAATTAATAATAAATCATATGAAAACTACTTTAGATGGTTAAATAATTAATGTAGGGATTCATCTGACAATGAGAAAACAACAGCTTTATCGATCGTTGCTCCACGCCTGCGTCACATGCCATATGTTTAAAAAACGCAAGTAAAAGATTTGTTTGGTCCTCCATGCAATTCATCATCCTTCCTTTCCTCTATCTTTTCTCATCCGTGTTTCCATTATTTTCTAGATCATCTCCAACAAATCGTGTTTTTTTTCGAACATCAAAGTCAAATATTAATTTTGGACATTCATGCAACTCTGAAACACTTAAAAACTACTGCTCCAGAGATCTGTATTGCACAGAAATCGAAAAACCTGATCACACAAGGCCCCTCAGTGGCCCGGATTTTTTTTTTCTTTTAAGATGTGGTGGGTGGAGGGTTGAAGTCAGGACTAACAGCTTCTTAATCATCGCGCCGTTTGTTTTGCTGTAGCACCGTGACACGGGAACGTCATTGTAGCAGTGCGGAGAGGTATACGGGGGGCAAATAGGGCTGTTGTGGGCGAAATAGCAGCAGCTTTAGGGCAAAAGAGCACTCACGTGTGAAATTACAGCCGATGGTGCTACATATTGTACCAGAAGCTCCTTTCCACCCCCTTTCAAAAAAAAAAAAAAAATGCAGAAACAAGAGGAATCGTCCTCAAACTTGTCCAGAGGGGTACGTGGACACAATGAGCAGCCATTAGTCCAATAAAGCTCTAAATAACAACTAAAGTTTCTTCTGGTGATGGTTTCCCTCCATAGTTTTTAAAATGTTACTGCATAGGTTCTGACTGAGAACAATCTCTATAAAAATGAAGAGAGAAAAAAGTACACTATAAAAATGAATTTTGCAGCACTTTAAATATAAATCATAAAAATTACTTACATTTAAATCAAGCATATTAGTTTGTAAATGTAGGCTGGTGGTTACTTTCTAACAACATTGAAAACTTGATTTTGATAACAACTTCTACCTTAACATTTTGAACAGAAAATATCTTAAGACATAAGTTCAAATAAATTGTATTCTCATTTATGGTGTGGAGTAATGAAGAAGTGTATAGTTTGTTGTTCTTTGACTTGGCTGGTATCATGAATGAATCAACTTAACAAAAGTTAAGAACCATCATAAAATGTGCAGTTCAAAAAGTCTTCCAGAAAATTTTGCAAAGGGTGGCTAAATGGTGCCCACTTACAATTCAACTTTTAAAATATTAATCAGTATTTCAATCAAAAGTTGTATGTCTTAATCACAATCCAGTTCTTACACAGATCAAGCCAACTGCTGGAATTTACCGATTAAACGGATTAAACAACTTCCAGATATTTAGCTGTCAAGATTTTAATCAATACTTTCTGAGTAGAATTGATGTAAATTTAACTGCTAGAAGTTGCTGCTGAGTTTATCTATATTGACTTATGCTTAAATATACACACGGTTATTATTAATTTAGATTTTGTTAATCAAATAGCAGTGTAAAACATATGCCGTATCAACAGTTCATGAGGATGTAGCCTATTTAATTGTATTCAACTCAGAATAATTCTATCTGGGAACCTTGTTCAATGTGAGAACTAATTTGGCAGATATGAAGCTTACTAGCAAGTTTGACCTCAGCATTAGCACTTTCACTAAGCTAGTTAAGTTATAAAATATTACTGAAATAGCAATAAATGTTAAATATATTATGATAAGCTGTCATGTAAACTTTATCCCTTAAAACCACACAATGACCACTTCAGGGTTAGGAAGCTCAGCTTGCTAGCATGTTAGATTTTAGCATTGGCCAGTTGCTAAAGTGGTTAAAGCTGCAAGCCAGATTTAATTATTGCTCAACCAGAGAGACTTTCTCAAGCACAAGTCTTATGGCAGCTAATAACTTACAGTATAACAAGTTGATATATTTACAATTATTACAACCTGTAATAACCATGTCAGTTTTACTGTAGTCTGTCGGGGACTGCACACTATGGCTGAGCAAATCAACATCTTCAATTAAACTGCAATCAAAATGTTTAGACATGTTTTTTTAAGTAGCTAATGCTGTTAGAATTGGACACTTCATTTACAAACTAATATGATCCATTAAAATCTAAATTATTTTATTACCAAATACTCAGAATCCTCCAAAATATTTTTTAGTGTAGCCAACAATGAAATTCTTAATCTTAAAATGGCACATGCTTGACTATGGTTATCAGGGAAATGAGTTAAGTAGCCTACCACCTTGTCAGATGAGATTTAAAACGTTTATGACTATTAGTAAGGCTTTACCAACGAGCTAATCAAAAAACAATTCTTAAAGTCTTTTTTTATTCTCAGAAAAAACTAGATGAGCAAAACTTCATTAGAAATTACCTAGATCCTAATTTGAATTCAACAAAGTTATTTAAGAGCCATTTAGCTGTTTAAGGTACACCATTTCTACACAGAAACATTGAAAATAATCTAAGCAAAAAATGTTTGCAAATTATTAATTTCATTAGTTGAATTCTTACAGTGTGTTTTTTATTAGTGTAGACATGCAGAAGTTAATAATCTCATTAATCTTATTCCAGTCACTACGTTTTTAAATTTATGAGCACGTTGTGTGTTTATCTTTATTTTCCATGGACTTCCGGATGAGATTAGGAGCGTATAATTCACTGAAGTCTTAGCATCAACCTTTGACCCGGCCGGCCTCTGCAGCCCCTGCCCGTACACCAAACATGCATGCTTCAGCACAGCGGGCTGACTATCCTACTGTATGAGCGCCATCTACAGCGCAGAACCGGGCACAAGCAACTGGCAGATGATGATGGCGATGATGATGATGATGATGATGATGATGGCCTACTAACTGACTCTCTCTCTCACCTTCTCCTCTGAACACATTCAGTCAAATACTCGCACAACAGAAGCAGCTGACTATTGACAAATAATACTTTTTTTTTTTACTTTTTAAAACTTCTATTGCAGTCATTTGGTGAACAAGGTGAACAATGAATCCTGCATGCATGTAAAAAAAAAAAAAAAAAAGCAATAGTTTTGTGATATAATTCGAAAACCTCCTACATCAAAAATCTGACAAGCAAGCACTCCTGAGTGTTTCTTTTAGTAAGTCTCCATGTAAACGTGTGACAGAACATATCCTGATAGCGCTTTACCTCTCCTCTACCCCCGTGCCTTTAATTTCCTTGATTCTTCACCCCAAAGTCCCATCATTTCCCATTCCGTCTCCCTCCCATTCCTGGCTGTCGGATGCAGGGACCTCCTGATTTGAGCTGCAGGTTTTTTACGTGGGCGAATCACAAAGTGTTGGAATCTATTGCCTTTGTCTGACAAGTCATCCATCTCTATGCAAGGGGATCTGTGGGATGGAGGTAGGCTAGGAAGAGAGGAGGGGGTGTGAGTGGTGGTGGTGGTGGTGGGGGAGGATGGGGGGGGGGGGGGGGTGTTAGGGGGGTGCGATCTGTGGGACTGCGGCTTTTAGAAACAGACACAGCAAGAGAGGGGCTTCATTCTCAGTCCAAAACTTCGCTTAGGCACAGCCCGGTTTCGGAGGTTGAGAGTGGACGCGCTGCTCTGTCTCCGCCGTGTCCATGTTGTTGTTGTTGTCATCTCCGCCCCTTATCTGACTGAAGCGCAGAGCCGCGCCAGTCCAGCACGCTGTCAGAGGAGAGGGGGATTTGCTCTTTTTTTTCAATTTCTTCTTCTGAGTGGAGCCTCAGAATTATATACCGCTTCGTTTCGTTTTTCCTCACGATATCCTGTAAACACGCAGAGTGACACGAGTTTAAAGCCAAATGTTGCTGCAGCCGGTGCGCTCTGCACACGCGTGGGTCATGAGTTGCACCTGACAGGCTTTCTTCCATACTTTTTTAAAGGAAAACTTAACAAGAAGAAGTTGCAGCACCCGCGGACTCCTTTCAACGCGGACTGTTTTTGCACCAAAACAAATCTCTCTTTCCTTTTTTTTTTTACTCGTTTAAAGCTGCACCACAAAGGCGAAACGGCGACCTCAGTCGATTACCTTTCTTTCCTTTGCTATCCCATGGATATTCACTGCAAAGCAGACCCCTTCTCGGCGATGCACCGTGAGTATGCTGAATTAGTTTATAGAGCGAAACATCTCTGTGATGTGGCTTTCATTCCGTCTTAAATTAGATTATCCGCGGAAGTCAGCCTATTTATGACAAAAAAACAAAACGCTGCTCAAACGATTGAAAAAAGTGCCTATTTATATTAAGCAGATATTGGCTCGAAACCTATTCGTAAACTTTTTTAGAATCTAAAAGCTCACAAGTTTAAACACTGAAAACAGAAATTATACCCTTTTCTCTCTAGTTTCTGCAAAATGCACATTTCTCCTACAAAGTAACATTTTATTTTTGCTTTCGCATTTATTTTTGCCTGTCCTTATTGTAAAATAATTATTCCATATAATTTTTTACACATGCTTTTTTAGACATGGGGTGTTTGTTTTTATTTTATTTTTGTTTTGTCAAGATTTACTATTATTTAAAAATTAACTAACTTGTAAAGCTTCCTCTGTGAAGTGACGAAATATTAACACCTCGATTTAAATACAGAGCTTTTTATTACCATGGGGTAATATCAGTGTCATTGTGAGCAAACGAGATCTCGCTGTGTGTAAATCGACGTA
Source organism: Valencia hispanica (assembly GCA_963556495.2). NCBI lineage: Eukaryota > Metazoa > Chordata > Actinopteri > Cyprinodontiformes > Valenciidae > Valencia > Valencia hispanica. Next base: position 28,019,893 of record OY747711.1, read on the forward strand.
AACGTGTCGCATTATTCCCCATTTGTCTCACTTTAAGACCTCAGTAAGACCAAAATAAAACGGGGCTGTTCCACATATTATCATTTCCATTCCTTCTTATTTTTTTTACTCCATATGATATGGGTAAAATAAGACCCGGGCTGTGACTAAATTATTAATCTGTCCTCCTTCGCACAATCCTCGTTGGTAATGTGAGTTATCAAAGCTTATTTTAATTATTTACAATAATTGTAGCAAGGAAAATTAAATAGGTTGGAAACATGATACGTGCGACATGTGTTAAGCTACAGAGGAAGAGATGCTCATGGAAAATATTGTCTTATTTGTAAGAAGATAGGGTGTTTTTGTCAATAAATGTATAATAAACATTAAAAAGGTATATGATCAGACCGAGAGTGACATCAATTGTATTATTATTATTATTATTATTATTATTATTATTATTATTATTATTATTATTACTACTAATAATAATAATAATAATAATATTAATAATAAATTGGATATATTAACACACATCTACTTTTATGTGCTTTTAATTTAAACTTTAAAATTAATTGTAACCTTTACCATTTTAGATTCCATTAAAGGACGACCCTGTATATACAGCAGTGTGTGTCCAGTCTGCATGTATGTAATGTTATGTCCCCCCTTGCGTTGCCGTTGTATCCCACGCAGGGCACGGCGGTGTGAACCAGCTCGGCGGGGTGTTTGTGAACGGCAGACCCCTCCCGGACGTGGTGCGGCAGCGGATAGTGGAGCTGGCCCACCAGGGCGTCCGGCCCTGCGACATCTCCCGACAGCTACGGGTCAGTCACGGCTGTGTCAGCAAAATCCTCGGAAGGTAAAAGAGAGGGGGGCCCATCATCGAGTGTCTGTGAGTGCGTGTGTGCGTGCGTGCGTGCAGGCGTGTGCATCGAGCATCTTTTATATATATATATATATATATATATATATATATATATATATATATATATATATATATATATATATATGCACACCCTGCCCTGTCTTAGCTTCAGCCATCGCTGACAGAGGTAGATCTTTTTTCCCTCCTTTTAAGTTCAGTTTTTGTTTTCTCTAATTATTTGGCGGATTTTACCACCTCGCATGAGAAAAACATCACAGTCATGTCAAAAAAGCAGGAGATTTTCCAAAAAGTGAAGCGTAAACTTTACTTATCACGAAAAAAAAAATATTAGAATGTGTTCAAAATAAAATCGTATCGAATAAATTTTATTTAGATAATTTACAATTTATATTGGCAGGAAAACAACGCCTGTAAACATCTAAGTCAGGTTTTTCTTAAGGGCACCAATAATTTTTTGACATATATTTTTTTCAGCTATCAGAAGGCATTTCAGAGGTATTTCATTCCACACACACTGAATGTTTGTCACCAACATTTACCAATAGGTCACGGTGGCATTTGGTGCATGCTGCTGATAGTGGTGAAAATTAGAAATTAAAAGTGTGCTCTTAAAGCATTTGTTCTGTCCTGTCTGCCCTGCTCATATTTTACTTTAATTACACTCCCTTTTTGCTCGCCTTCCAGCTGACACTCAATTAGCCCCAAAACGCTCCCAGGCCAATTAATAGATCCTATTCGTGGGTAATTGTTTGCAGTAAATGTGCATAACTGCAGAACTCAATGTAATAAGCGTTGTTAAGATGTTAAAAAGCCACCTTTCTTATTGATCATAACATTTGAAGTTGAACGGAGGCGGTGATCAATTCAGGAAGGCTCACTCTGTCCCCATGCAGGTACTACGAGACCGGCAGTATTAAGCCTGGAGTCATCGGGGGCTCCAAACCAAAGGTTGCAACTCCGAAAGTGGTGGATAAAATCGCAGAGTACAAGCGCCAGAATCCCACCATGTTTGCGTGGGAGATAAGGGACCGACTACTGGCTGAGGGGGTCTGTGACAACGACACAGTACCCAGTGTTTCATCTATCAACAGGTAGGTGCAAAATGTTGTTTCTTGTTGATTTATCATAGATTCTGTGCGTGCATAAATTTACCCGAAGAATCAGTAAATTAATCTCAAGTCACACCTATTTTTTAATAATGGAGGCGCATTTTTAACGAAACCCCCGCTTATTCTTTTTAAAGAAAATTTGCTATTAAAGATAGATACTCTGCACGTATCTGGCTGTGGAGCCTGTTCGGGGGTGGTCTCATATACGCAATTCAATCCCCCCAGTGCGCGGCCCTTCACAACACGGAGGCAGCATGGGGCCGCGAAGGATCACATCTGTCTCGATAAAAACCGATCGATACCTGCGTAACCATATCCAAAGGCGGAGGGAAATACCCGACACAGACGTTCGATAGACAGACCACACTGCCACGGAGGCGGCTGCAGTATCCTCACTGCCAGCCAATATTCATGTTGTCCAACACAGTACTGTCAAATAGAACATTCAAATGATCAGCTTATTATTATCATTTTTATTATTATTAGTAGTAGTAGTAGTATTACTATTACTATTATTATAATATTGTTATTATAATTATAATTATTATTATTATTATTATTATTATTATTATTATTATTATTATTATTATTATTATTATTATTATTATTATTACAAAAGAATCATACGAATTTAATCCCAAAAGAACCTAACATGAAACATGCACAATAAAGTAGTCCGTTTTGCATTGTGGTACATTTGAGATAATAGGCTATTTTTCTCGTTGCACATAAGGCGGGAAAGCTTTGGGAAAAAGTCCTATTAGATGTAAGATTGCAGTTTAGAAACCAGCAATAGGCTTCGGAATTAACGGGAAAAGTCCTGTAGTGCATGCCGGTGATGAACTTTACTTAGGAGGCACTGTTCCAGAGAGCTGGTCCTCAACATTACATTTTAATGAGCTGAAAAGAATCTCATAACACTTCCAGCTAAAGTCAAGAAAAAAGGACGAAAATAATGAAAGAAAAGGGGGAAAAAGACGCTTGAAAATAATTCAACAGGTTTTTTTTAAGTATTTCTCACGTTTTATGAAAACAAGGAAGTGTAGGTTATTTGTTTTTACTCTGTTTTCTTTCAAGTTACTGTTGGAAACAGTAGTAATAACATGCTATGAAAAAAATGTGTCCATAGAAACCACATTGCTTTCTAGTTAGCACATTAATAATTAACACCACGGTTATAGCCCAGCAACTCAAGATTTCACTCTGAGTTTTAGTCCTCTGATGTGTTCAGATATAAAATGTGTGACCTGTTTTAACTTAATCAAAATGACAAATGTGAATTGCAACGCTTGTCGCCATTCCAGGTGAAAAGGGAAAGATGCAGAATGTGTTTCGATGTTGTTGTTAGAAGATTGTAGAGGAGGAATAGTAAAATACATGCAGGGAAAGATACAGAAAAGACCCCTTGTGGTGTTCTCTGTGGTAAGATGTCTGATTTCTGCTGTGTTGACTAAAGAGCTCGGTTTTAAACACATTTTCTTCTATGAAATATTAAAGATTACATAAAGACAGGGTTGCACTTTGTTTTGTAGTCCCATGCCAATTGGAGAAAAACACCAATAAGAGGCTTTCTATCTGCATTGATCAGCATTTTGATATTTCTTTTGCTTGATGTACTCTTTTTTTAAACAAGAGCCAAACACCAAAGTCGTTAACTCACCCACCCAGATTGCTTTTTCAATACGAACAGCACACAACTCGAAACTAAGTCCTTGAATTTACGAGACTCCCTCAAGTCATGAGGTCAGATAACTGTTGTGGTGAGATGTTGGAAATTCAAATAAAATATTGACGTGGGGTTTTCTGGAGGAGGCTATTTGCCTTTTGTTGCCCTGCCTGAAGGAGAGATTGGTGGAGGACATTGTGAGATACTGTGGAGAATGTGGAGAAGGGTTAAACTAATGTCTTAGTTTAACCCTTTAGCTGATGGATTCCTGGTCACTTTGTACACGTACAGTATGGGTTATCAGTCACCTCATTTTTACCCTTCAAAGTCTGTTCTTGACACACATTTCCAGCCAGATGTAATTCCATGTGGGAGTTATATCACTGTCTGTTAATCAATGATCATATGTTCTCCTGTCAATCAAAAGATTACCATAGGCATGGTTTAATGCAATCATGTCTCAGAAGAGCTAAAGCAGACATTTTAGCGTTGCAGCATGATTTGGTGAAAGTTTTCTGTGAGTTTACATTGTAAGATTTTCTCTTTGCTCTTGTCAGTTTAAATAACTTTTTTTGCTTGCTTGTTTTATATAGATTTGTTTATTATTTCAAAGTACAGCAAAGGTTAAAACACACTGGATGTGGTGTTGGACTCCACTTGAGCTATTGAGACACTATTGCTAACCTGTCACATTTAATTTATAGATCACAATTTGCATTTGCTCTTCCTCTCCCAGCATCTGTCGTCAACTTTTCTGTCTGGGAGTTCCAATCAATAGGCTCTGAGCACACAGGACTTCGAAGTCCTATATTTAGCTTGTAAAAAGAAGAAAAAAAATACAGCTCAGAGATACAGAAATGGGCGAAAAGATCGGAGGGAAAAAAGAAAGAAAAGCAAGGAGAAGTGGAGTTTGAGAGACAGCCGTTATACAGTACAGTAAGGCAGCGCTGGACAGAAAGAAAGAGAGGAGAAATGAGAAAAGAGGATGGAGAGGAGAGATAAGCTTTGAGAGATGGAGGGAGAAAGAGAAAAAGAGTGTGTAGAGGGCTAGAGAGGGAGATTATTAGAGTTGGCCAGGTAGAGCCAGTGAAGCTGATCATTGAGGTGAATTGATGTGATTTCATGCTTTGTTTGCAAGATCATTCAGACCAAAGTGCAATGAAGACTTTCCCGCCACATCACATCTTACTTGTATGGGGGGACTTTATCATATTTCTAACCTCAGAATCCAGCTTGATTGAATCCACAATCTCCAGGGGGCAGCCCTTATTCAGCTGCACATAAGGAGCAGAGAGATTGGCCCTAAAGCCCAGAGATTGGCTATTTGTGACAGGGACAGGCCCGAATATGAGGATACAAGCAAGGCCACAAATGGTGGGAGCGCTTTGTACATGCGCAGACATAAAATGGACGTAATGCGGCATGTTTAAGCATCCAAGGCAGGGCTGGTTTGATGTGAAATCTTCACGCTGTGGAAACTAGCATTGATTGATCCTTGTCTGTTGTTCACTTTATCAGGATTATCCGCACCAAAGTCCAGCAGCAATTCCACCCATCCCCTGATGGATCCGTCACGCCGCTCTCCACACCCGGCCACACCATAGGTGAGCGAATGAATGAAGCAGATTAGAGGACAGTCAAATAAGACAAGCGGTGCTGCTGAGACAACTCAGAGAACACATGAAACAAGTACACATTTGCACACAAACTCACACAGCTTTCTCCATCAGTGCCCAGCACAGCCTCGCCTCCCGTGACCAGTGCCTCGAACAATCCCGTAGGATCCTACTCCATCAACGGCATTCTGGGTATCCCCCGCTCCAACGGCGAGAAGAGGAAACGGGATGATGGTAAGGAAAACACAGGATCCCTTTGTTTTTCATCCTTTATAATCCATCTCATCTCTCGTTTCCTACTTTTTCCCTCTGTGTGTGAACAATTTGGCATTTATGACAGTCAAAGCCAAAAGAGTGCTTCTGTATGTTGTCTCCAGTGACTTGTTATGTTGTTACATCGGGCAGGCCTCAGTGTTCAGAGAGTACTTTGATCCAATCAGGTTCATTTTTACCATACAGATATATGGCAACAAAGCAGCATCTCTATCTGGTACCACTGACAGGGCATATATCTGTCATTACAACTCTAATCCCCCTTGGCGAGTGATCAGCATTGCTGCCTCTATCCCCATAAAGTCACAATAAGCAGAAAAAGCTCCTCTGCAATCTTGAATTCATCAGTTAACTTCTAGTCATTTCACATTTAGCACCGCTTAAAAACTTAAGGACATTTTTTTAAAGGACACGTAAAAACTGCATTTTACAGCAAACAGAAGCTAAGAAAATTGACAAGAAAGCAGATGTAGATACACTCAAAGATTACGTGGAAGGTTTTCCAGTCCAAGCCAGGATATTTGTTTTTTCTTCATTCCTGGGCAGAGTAGGAGAGTGGACGCAAAACGCCCGAGGGCTAATAGATTATCGGTTGTGCAAACAATTGGCTTTTTTAATGCCTATGAATTAACATGTCCCCGGTGGAGGCCTGAACAGGTGTAGGAACAGACCGGTGGAGGCAGGGCAGGGGCTGCGTGTGTGTCTGTGTGTCTGTGTTTGTGTGGGCACATCATTGAGGTTGCTGGTTGGAATGATGTGGTTAAAAATGATCTCAGAGAGCACTGATAAAAACAGGCCACTTCCTTTTCTTTTATGTTTCTGTCTCTTTAGTTCTCTGGAGTGGCAACCACTTGGATGGAAGGAAAATAGGACATTGTAAGTTGAAGTTAGACAACCTTTTTTTCTTTTTTGCTTTGCTCAATCAATCCAACCACACATCCTCTCCTCTAACCTGCAGTTTTCTTTCTTTCTTTCTTTCTTTCTTTCTTTCTTTCTTTCTTTCTTTCTTTCTTTCTTTCTTTCTTTCTTTCTTTCTTTCTTTCTTTCTTTCTTTCTTTCTTTCTTTCTTTCTTTCTTTCTATTAATTAATTTATTTTAATTTAAAAATTTTCGCTCATGAAGTGTGCAAGGGAAATATTTTTTCTAATAAATAATCTCCTGAGAAATAAAAAAAGGAGCTAAAATGACTGCCGGAAATCATATTTTCCATGTAATGGCAGGCAGTTCAATACAAATCTACTATCTTGGGTTTATATATTAAATAACTGAGGTTCTTATATTTATAAAGAATGATAAAATGCAGTATATTGCTGGCAAAATTGTTTATGTCCTTCTAGATCTGATTTGTAGTGTGACACAGAATTGGGTCTGTCTGTTTGGCCACATTCTCACCTATTTATTGTGATTCAAAGCTCTCATAAATTGACTCTGATTTGCTTGAATCAAATGTCAAAGTATTAAGCTACAAGCTAAAGTGTTTCATCAAAAGACACAGTAAATACCTAGAAGAAGAAATGTTTAATAGTAATAACAAGAAAGATTGAGCGCAGTAAATATTTTCATACATTCTTATTACTAATTAAAGTTTGACACCGTCTTATCATTGTATTCTTAAAATTTGTGCTCTTTAGGTACAGCTGTATTTCTTGGCCATATTCAAACGTTTTTAAGATGGACTCTTTATATATGTATATTTATATATATATATATATAAATATATATATGTACACATTTTTTAAAAAGCATTCAGGAAAGATCCCAACTGCAAACCACAGTCTTTGTAAACTACTTAAATCAAATGTGAAAGGAGTAAACTACAACACTACTCAGAAAAACCTTAAAGTAGAAATTAGCACATACAAAGTTCTACCAATAATAAGAAAAAAAATGAGTGCTACTAAGATTTTTTTACTGCGTTACAACTCTTTGCAGATGACTCATTGGTGTTTGTTGTTTGTTTTGCAAAACCCAAAAAAGCAACTATTTTAAATTTAAATGTATCACATGATTGTCTGCATGTTTTAAATCCTGATGGTACTCTTTATAGGAAAGAGTTGTAATGTCCTTGTACTGCTTGTGTCACAACATTGTTGACTTGTGCTCCTTGTGTGAGTGAAGTCAGCAGTTGCCCTTTCACGAAGAAAAAGGTCCTCATTACTGCAGGGCTGTAGAGATAATGTAGTGTGACATGCGTTATGTACACCTGGTCCCCCGTAAGATGAGCCTCAGGGACACTGGTGCCATAAGAGCTATTAATCTGTACTTGTCATGTGTTATTGCAAATTAAAAGTAGCATGTTACACCGGACAGCTCACGCAAGGGAAGAAAAAAAATCTGTTTTGTGAGAAAAGGAGGGATAAGGCAGATCCTGGCAGACTCAACAAGAATGGAGCTGGGAGTAGTTTTAGGATTCGTGGATGTGTATGACTTCCACCTTTGCATAGAAATGTCTTTGTGGCTTCAGATGCTCTCCGCATCTAGTGACATTTAAAAGAATTTGCGATTCTGCAGAGAAAAGCTATTAATTCACAAATTAACCCCCCCTCTTACGCCCCAATCCCCTCCCTCTATCTTGGATGTGCAAGCTATTGAAAAGACAAAAGAAATAGCCTTAAGGGGGGAAAAGAGAGAGTCTCTGCCTTATCTGTGGAGAGATTGGTTTGCATGTCTGCAAGCAGTGATACCAATTATGCCAGGGCTCAGAGTACACGTCTCAATGCACCCCTCTCCTTTGCACCCTCCCCTCCCACCCACCATCATCACCACACACCACCACCACCCATCTCTGAATCTATCCATAGCCAGATTTATTTGTGTATCTCATTACAGGGAATGGAATGCTGTTCCTGCCAAATGCATTAATAGTAAAGTGGAGGAAATTAGCCTGTTGTACAGCATGTTCTCCCTCAGTCATTTAAAACTATAGCTTGGAGTGGAAGCCAAGAAAAGTCATAGAGGATTGGGTGACAACTGCTGAGTGTAAAAAAAAGTTTAGAATTTAGAGCCAGGTCATATCTAGACTCACTGCAGTTTCATTAAATTTCTTTAAGAAACGGCCACAGCCAGAACAGGCCTAGGGTAAAAGCAAACTTTGAGATTTATTAACACCCCCAAGCAGACTTGAATTCAAAAATGACAGATTATATACATATACAACTATATACAGACAACAGAAAACCTTAAAAAAAGGTATGCTAATAAAAAAGTCATATAAAAAAAAATAAAAATTAAGAAGTTATATGCCGCTTCAGCCATTTGTAAGTAAATCAGTAACAAAAATCTAGAAATGCACCAGTACATCAGTCAGAGTTTGGAACCAGACTATTGCTGATTGACTATGATTGGTAGACAATAAAAAATAAAAATCTGATTTTTTTTCTTATTCAGTAACTGCATCAAAACTAAGAACTCCAAGCATTTTAATTTGAAGTTGAACAAAAATCAGACTCAGCTTTAGAACATATTATTTTATCATAAATATGGATAGTCTTATAATTCTTTATTTTTGTTCAATTCAAAATAATTGCCTCCATCAAAGAACCTAAAGCCCTTTTTCTATTTTTATACAGTAGTTCTTTAAAAGAAAATAAGATTTAGTCTGAATTTTAATCAGCAGGTCAGATATTGATGAATTCTCCTGGAATAAACCCGACTGATGTATCTTTACTTTTTTACCTTGGTTGCTTGTAAACAAAACATATATTTTTATTTATCCTCCCTGGCTCTAGAAAACTTGCAATGGGCATCCGATTAAATTGTGATTAGTGACCCATACAACAATAGCTTAATGTAAATTTAGTGCTCTCCTGGTCTTACCACACAGTGATAGGTTACCCCTGACCTCGACGCTGTTTGCAGTCAGGTTGATGTGACCTAACGGCGTGTTTTCTTCTCATTGTTGGACAGAGCCCAGCGGAGCTCCTGGGAGGACAGGCAGCAGGGAGCTACAGTGATAAATTATATGGAGAAAGCAAAGGTCATAACTTGTGATTGTAGCGTGGGTGTGGGATGAGTACAGAAGGGAAGTTGATGAGTGTGTGAGAGCTGAGAAAGAAATTTAGCCTCTTCATTCATGACAAAAGAATGATCATGGTCAGCTATATGAATCATATCAGCGTCGCTCAAAAGATTGATTGGAAAAAATAAAATTTTATTTGTCCACATTTGATATTTGGCCTTTTCAGGACATTCTTTGGAGTGAATCCTTTAACACATATGACCCATTTGTGGAGTTTAAATCAGTTAGTGCACAGATTTGAACCTGGGCCTACACTGGTTGACTAGTCAAGCCGCTCCATGACAATGAGTCAATAGAGGATCACTTTAAAAAATAAATGCATCCTGACTGAGACAGAAAAACATGGAATCATGTCATAATGGCCTAGATAGTGTGTGTGTAAGTATGTAAGAGAGAGAAAGAGGGAGAGAGAGGGAGAGAGAGAGAGGGAGAGAGAGAGAGAGAGAAAAGCAGAGGTTTGAGAGGGGGCCACAGAGCGTAACATAGAGACAAGAAGCTGTTAGGGCCCTGACAGTAGAAGAGGCACAAAAGGGGTCCACACTGCTTTCCTCCCCCTCCTCTTTCTTCAACATTTAATTTCTTCGCCTATTGTCCGCTCTTCTTCATCTGTCCTTAAACGGCACGGCTGCTTGAGACCACATGTATCACTGTAAACAACACACAATGAGATCAGTTTGAAAAATATAATATAATAAAGTGGGGACTCACTTAGTGGAGAGGAATCATGTCAGAGAAAAGTCAATTATGGGCAGCAATGCTGAGAATTAATGGAGCGACGCGTTGCTGCGCACAAGAATGGGAGAAAAAGGCACAGGAAAAGTAGGGAATTCATTAATTGCATTTCCAGAAATACACACCATGCAGGATAGCAATACTAAACGACAGGCTGGTACAGAGGAGGGAGATGAAAGCAAAAGAGACAAAAAAATAGAATCAGAGATGAAAAACGAGTCCTATTAGCAAGCCAGTAGTGCAAAATTGGGCTTGTTAGCAAACTATTCTCAATTTATTTCAATCATGGATTGATTTTGGAAAAACAAATCAACTGAACCAAAAAACATACTCACAAGTGTATTCTCTATTTCTTTAAAAACATTTATACATTAGCATTGAAGACACTTGGACAAAAGTACCCAGAAATCAAACTCACTTTAATGAATAGTTCTTGACTTTTTGAATTAAAACTTTTTCTGTAACACATATGTTTAAATCAACATGAGATACAATTGGATCCGTGAAAGAATAGTTTCTCTGAATATCTGGCTTGAGCAGTAATTACTTAACCAGTAAGATTTTGATTTAACTGGATGGACAAAACTTTGTAATATATTTCTAAATGATGGATGGTGCCTAGCTTTGCTCTTTAGTTCATTATACCCATTTCGTACTTTGGTAAAATCTTTAAGGTTACAACAGCTTTCATAAGTAACCCTGCTGGCGGATGTGAGAACAAGAAAAAAAGAAAGCTAATTCAAGATAACTTTTGTAGATAACATTAGCAGTTAGCTTTATGTTAGATCATTTTAAAAAAAAGTACAAGGTCAAAATTGTTCCTGTATTTTTTCTCATTGGAGTATGTAAATTTAGGTTCTGCTAATAGGTTGAGCAGTAAATGTATCACCTGTAGTGAATAACTATCTTGATGTCTTAATTTATTACAGAAGCAAATTAGCTGGTCCCTAAGGCTGAAGCTAATGGCAAGTTCTCATGTAAATACCGGTAATCAACTTTTTTCATTGGATTTGAAGGCAGAAGATGGTGCAGAAGTGATGCGCCATCAGTCAATGCGTTTGCATGCACATCTAAATCGAGCTTTGGCTAATAGCTTAACAAGTTTACATGTCATGTGCGTTCGCCAATGCAACGCTAGCTGGCGATGTGCACCTTTTCATGTTGGATTTTTCCAGTTAGCCTAGAGCATCACACAGATAGTAAACAAATGCTGACAGCAGTGAAGCAGAGAGAGTAAAAAGCAGGATATGCACATTGAGCGAAGAAATGGATGACAACACTGCAGCACAGTGTATTTTGTAGATACTGTACTGTTTGATTGTGTTAAACTCTTTGTTGCTGCTGTGTTGTTGTGTACTGGTGTTGTTACTCCCCCTTCCACAGTCTCATCAGTTCCCATGAAAAGCTCGGCTGAGGCAGGGTTGGAATTTACATTCAGAAAAATTAGATTTACGAAACGCATTATCTGGGTGCCTTTGCTCGATTACTCTAACTCTAGTTCGGATCGACTTCAGTCGGACTAAGGTGTATACATGCATTTCAAAACTCAGATTTTAGACGGACTAAAGCGATAATTCGGACTTCTCTTGCTGCAAATTGTATGACACTACAGAATCTTTTGACATTGCCTCCCTTTTCTATAAGGGAGTTATACTGACTGGAGATACCTTCTTTGCTCTGTTCTGAGATCGTGTTTCACACAGTAAAATTGTAGGTAGTCATAGGTTTTTCTTTGTAAATAACAAATGGAAATTTGAAAACATTTGAAATATTCAAGAAATCTCATTCACATAAACTGTTATGATATATTTTTAGACAGACGTTTTACGATAGTGGTAGTCCACTTTGATCTTAGCCCATCTCAGAATAGCTTTTGCCTTAATCTTTTGGGACCAACAAAACTAGATTTATACTAAACAAAAATGCCAAAAGAGATATACTGTAGGTAAGATATTAATTGGTTAAAGCCTGTTATCAGAACCTCAATTCAAAAATCCTAAACTGTCCTTTTAAATGTATGGCTGTCTTTAAAGATGCATGTGCTTGTGATTATTACAAACTCTCTGAAACATCTTCAAAAGATAAAGCTCTAAATAAATTATCAACACCTCCTCACTCCTGGCAGTGAGAGCAAAAATGAAGTCGGCATCACTGTGCCTGCTGACTGTCAGTACATTGGTTGGTGGTGCTAAATCGAATTAATAAAGCTCTTAAACACGCCACAACATAACAGGATCTTAACAGCCATGCCAGTGTTGCTGCCTCTCTGCTTCCCTCCTCCCCAACCATCACCACCACCACCACCACCCCACCCAGCTCTCTCCTTTCCGCTTCAGAGGTTTCATAAATATAGCTAGCTTACAGGGAAGGAGTGTTCACCCTCTGGGTATACCGGTTTGTTTGTGCTCGCTCTCTCTTTTTTTTCTCCTTAGCTCAACAGCATTTTAAAAATCATCAACAAATGATCCACAATTTGCGATAGCATCATTTCACCTATCAGCACTGGACCAATGCGCGAATGGCTGGCTCACAGTCTCTGATCTGGGAAAACCCCACATGTCATTGATTTATGGAGCGAGCCGGGCCGTGTGTAGGAATTAATTTGCCTTTCAAACAAGCCTCCTCCTCTAGTCTTCTCTGAGTTATCTTATCTCAGGAATAGGAGAGATGAAAGAAGGACATTGAGTACCACTGTGCTACACCACTGTTTTGTACTTGCAATTGTTAGCATATGTCGTGTGTGTTTAAGTTTTTTTGTGATGCTTTTTGACTTATAGGTGCATTGTCCGCTTAACCTTAAAAAAAAACAAACATAATGAAATGTCTTGGCATTTTGATCAGCAAAAGTTGACAAGAAGATCAGAAAGCTTCACTTTAAGCTGATCAAAGAAACCGTGTTCAGTATCTTAAACGTGTGAGCGTTACTGTGGGAGATTCTTGTTGTTATCTCCTTACACAACGGTGTTAAAACAAAGGGATGCAGTCAGCTGGTGCTTTGAGGATGATAAGAGAATACCTGCTGAGACACCCGAAGGGGTTGAAGAAACACTAGAAGAAAACGAAACAAGCCAGACACACACACATACACACACACACACACACACACACAAACACACAGACGCAATCTGACAATCAGGCTTCACACTCCACTTGACACACTGACTGTCAAAGGATTGATCTGATTTATTTCACATATCTTATTATATATGTAAAAATAAATCTTTTAATGGTACATTTTAAAGGCTTGAATTTGAAAATAAAATAGCAGATCTGTACATTTGTTTTTCCTTAAGTTTTAAATGGTGTAGAGAGAAATTGGAGATGGAATCAATTATTGTCTAACCCAAAGTGTCTGAGTCAAATAGCAGGTTCCAAAATGAGTTTTTTATGATAATTGGAGGGTGCTGTATACTTTCTTATCACAGAAAGGGCACCAAAATATACCATATGAGGGAAATTAGGGTCTGATTTTCTGCCAGGTCAAAAGGTTGGAGGAGCAAAAACATCTGCTTCTGTGATGAATGACAAACACTGCCAATTGTTTAAGATTGACTCTTTCATAACAGCAAATACAAAGGTTTTTTTTCTCAGGATTTTTGAAGTGAGGTTTTATTAAAAGACTGGAAACATTTCCTGTACAACATTTCATTTTCATCTTGACTTAGTATAAATCCAGATTAGTTGTTCTGAAGGCTGAGGCTAGTCCTAGAAGGGCTTTTACTTCTACCAGATTTAAAAGCTAAAAAAAGTATAAAAATAAAAAAACTGTATAGCTATTTATTCAAAATCTGTTTTATGAATTGTTTAACCACAGACACATTCGTATTGAAAGGAAATTTACAGAGAAGCTTATGATTACTTATGTGGAAGTAGGGGACAGAGTGCTGCTATTGATTTTCTTTTGTGAAAAACACGCAAAGAACATGTAAAGTATTTCTGAACATAGTGTAAAAAGCAAAAATAATAGTCTAAGTGTACGCTAGATAACTAACTCTCTTACTTACTCTTATTTACTATGACCACAAACATTTTACATGTCTTGGTTTCACAGGAAGGTGATTAGTGGCGCAGTGTTTCTTAGCACCTTCTTTCTGTGTAAATACTCAACTAGTTCTCCACAAATACCAGACCAATTTATAGTGAAAACAGTTAAAGGTTCATAAAATAACATTTGTCTAAACAACTGCTTGCAGCAAAAAACTTTCTGTGACTTCATTATGTATAAATTATTTTGTTACAGATACTGTAACTCATTGTTTGCTCTAGAAGGACCCACACTAGAGGCGATGCTTCTCAAATTACCTTTCTGAGTGAAATGTGCAAATAAAAGATATTGTAAATGATGTCCAAAGAGAAGAACTTCTTAATAGGAAAGTATGGAAGTGTAAAAATCAATAAAGGGCCACCACATGGCTCAGTGGTAAAGAATGTGCACCATAGAGGCTACAGTCTTCTATGCAGTTGATCTCGGTTGGATACCTGGGAACGGACCATTTGCTGCATGTCTTCCCCTTCTCTCTCTGTTCTACTTTCTGTCCATCTACTATTGAATAAAGACCACTACTCCCAAAAAAATCTACAAAACTGCTTTTACTTAAATCCAAAAAGCTAACTATTTTTGCTTTTTTATGGACCAAAAATGGCTTACATGTTGTGTTCTTAGTAGGCTACCTGTTTCACTCAGGATGGTGCACTGGTGGTGCAGCACCTTCTATCTCCTTTTTCTTCGATAAAGAAATCAAAGGATTTTGTTTCAGTACCTATAAAGACACTTTAAGGGATCGTAAAATTGTGTTAGAAAAGATTTCAACTTTTTTTGTACATTGAAGCTGGTTTAAGCCTGTAGAAGGTTATTTTGGTCTTGGCCAATCTTGGAGTCGTTATCCTCAGTCTCTATTTCCATCTTATCCAGATTTATTCTAAATAAGGCTCTAAAGGAGCTATCTTCTGCAGGTCAGATATTAACTCCTCATGACCTTCTCAAATAGCTTTACTTCAGAAACCCTGAACTATGTCTTGTTTTCCTTTGTACCAGAGACAACTGCTTAGTTTCATTTAGCAATACCGCCACTCTCCATCTCAGAGAGCTGAAAATGGAAAAGAGCTAAAATATGTTGTTAATTCATGGTTGGAAAAACACATATTGTGGAAAAAATGCTATTCCTCTATCAATGTTACCCAAGGATAAAGTCAAAGTACTGTATTTTAGCAGCAACCCTCTGATCTACACTCTACTCATTCCCAATTGCCATCCTCTATTCCATTCTCTCAATAGATCTATTTCTCGGAGCGAATCGGGTTCATCCTCTGGCCTCAGCCATTGAAAAAAGGTCAAGCAGCCGAGCAGAATGGCAATAACGCCCCTGAAATGGTACCATCAGTGGAACATGATTGATCAATTGAATTCCATAGCACAGAAAAATGTGGGATTAAGTAGAGTATTATACGCACAATGAGTTGAGGCATGATGTTCATTCCAAGTTCATTTCGCCTCCCTCCTCTGCGAGCGGATCAGGCAATCAATAGCGGCCTTGCATATCATATATCACGGCTGCCTCGCCCAGGAGAGAACATAATCTGCTGCAAATTTAGAATGACAGATTTGTACGGGAGCTGAAGCCCTCATCCGCTGTTGGTGGCGCAGCGTTAGAAGGAAAGGGAGGGTGGTGGGAGGCAGCCAGGAGAGAGTGCAGGTTCCTGGAATACTGAGCTGGAGGTTTTAGCTTAAGATTTTTTTTTCTTTCAGTGCTCTGGACATGATGAGTGAGCAGAGGGAGAAGTGCAGTGGTGGCGGCAGGCTCCCTGCCCGGGTTGATAGGGTCAGAGATCAGAGGAACCAAGAAAGCATAGGCTCATTTCTTTATATAGTGTTTGACCAAGTGAGGAAATGCATACATTTGCCCTCAACGCCCTATCCTCATTCGGTCCCTGAATGTTGCATCCCCGCTCTGGTCTGCTTTCCAAAAGACAGGCAATATGTGGGGGGGATGGAAAGAGAGAAGAGGTACGGGTAATATGTTCAGGAGGAAATAGTTGAGTTAAATAATGGCTCTCTATTTCCCACTGGCAGAATGAGAGGCTCTGTATGTAATTGTCAGTCCGACTTTCTCTCCTGAAACATTCGCTCTCCCCTACAAGTATATATTTGCACGGAAGGTAATCCATCAATTACCATAGACCTATCAGATGATGACCGTGCTGAAAGCAGCAGTGGAGGGACGCAGCTTGAGTGGATGTTTGTGTTTGTTGAGCAAGAGAAAGGGACTGAAAAACAAAAAGGGAGATTGTGGTTTTTCCAGCCACCCCTCTCAGCCTAGTAAAATAAAAGAAAATGACATACACCAATCAAGGTTTTTCAAGCTTTGACCTGTTCAAGTTAGTTTTAGCTGATTCAGATTTTTCAGTAGGAACTAGTACATACAAGCAGCACTGAATAGGATGTGTTATCCTTCCCGCCATCATTGGTCATTTACTGTTTTTTTAGGCAACATCATCCCGGTGTAAGTCACAGTAAATCCCTGTTTTATGAATAATTTGAAACAAAGACAACACGAATATAGAGTTCATATTTTAATGTGTCTTTAAAATGTTTCATTGTAGATTAGTAATTAAATAACATGCATAGCATTACAAAAACAGCCATCTCTGTGTGTTTATGTTGGAGAACATAAATCCTTACATTAACTATAAGATCTGCAAAAGGCCGCCAACATTTCTAAATTCTGCAAGCTCCATGAGCTAATAAAATACACAAATTTTACTGTAGGCCTACCCCATTCAGCCTTCCCGTTATCTGCTGAAATTCTTGCTCTCTCCCTGTCTCTCACAGCCTGAATGAACCACCGACATGTCTCAAGGTGACCTAGATAATATGTTCACTTTAAAAAGCTTCCTAACCTAACTTTAAACACCCCAATGATACTTAAAATGATCTGTTCAAGGTGTTCCCCACCCCTTACCAATGATGGCTGGAGATAATCACCAGCCCCCTCCGCAACCCTGCAAGGACTACGTGTGTAGGCAAACAGTTGGCTAAATGGATGTTACTTAAAATAGCTAACTGGGTCTTCCTCGTTCAGTAACAGTGTCTACAGTAAAGAGTGTTATTATTAGCAGAAAATAGTAGGGCCTACAGTAGGTATGGTGTGTTCATAAATTGTAAAAATATTGGATTTGGAAGTTTCTGACTAGTCTGTCACTAGCTGATATATGTGCCTGTTCACATCTCTTAAAAATGGTTTATTTAAAGTAATACCATGTGAAGTGGTAATATTTCCTGTTGGTCCACTTTCCTTTCTTCTTTCTTTAGATGGCTCAGATGGCTCAGGTCCTGGCAGTGATTCTCAGGGCAGTGTGGAAAGTTTAAGGAAGCACCTGCGAGCAGACGCCTTCACCCAGCAACAGCTGGAAGCCCTGGATCGCGTGTTCGAACGGCCTTCTTACCCCGATGTCTTCCCGACTTCAGAACACATCAAACCAGAGCAGGTTTGTCACTTTCTTCAAAGTGAATGTTTTCAGTTTTGATAGTTTGAGGATAGTACTTGAGCTGTTAACAGAACCAAATACAAATAAAACTTTTTTTTTTTTTGTGATGCATGAAGTTCTCTTAAGTTGCCAAATTACAGAGCATGTCCAGTAACATTGCTATGAGAGACCAAAGATTAGGGGTAAAGTCAGACTGATGTTTTCAGCTTTCCTTTCATAAAATTTAATCACTTGTTAAAGAAATGCTTTAGACAGTGCCAAACTGATTACTGCATTTTCTCCTGTTCCACAAAGCAGAGAGTAACACAAAACTTTCTCCCCCTCACCTGTTGCTGTGAACTCCCAGTCAGCTGGCCAAAAAGAAGCAGCCAAGCATTTTCCGTACCTAAAAGAAAGACAAATTTGTTTGTTTTTTGTAAGCACTCGGAGAGCGCAGACCTCCGTCAAAGCAGCTCAGTCACTCCCAACAAACTACAACTCCCACCCCCACCCCCATATGGTGATACAGATCACCCCCAAATTCTAATCACTTGTTCCTGGTCCCACTGCAGACATTTCCTGAAAATGTATCAAAATCCGTCTTTACGTTTTTGAGTTATGAATACTTAAGGAGTGCTCCCCATCGCTCTTATTAGCTAACACTGTTTTAAAGCTGCAGTTAACAGGCTTAAAGTTAAAAGGCACATCTTAAAAAAAAAACAACTGCAGGTTTTACCTGAGCAGATAGCCTGTCCAATTCATCAGCTAACTTTCTGTGCAATAAAAAATAAACTGCTGAAAGATTTTGCAGGATTATTGTTGACACAGTATGAATACCTATTCATTTAACCTTTTATATTAAAACAATGAGATCATGTTTTGCATTTGTTTGATTATTGACGTATAAATACTACAATCCCATTAAACCAGGGTATTTTTACTTAAGGTTGTCATTCAGTCTTAAGCCTCAGAAGAAAATCTGACAAAGACTTAAATTTTTAAATAAACATTTGAACCAATGACTGCTGGGACTTTGAAATGGAAGAGATGGCCTGGATATCCACCACCAGTTATTCAGAAAAGGCTTAAACATGGACCCATACTCATTAGACTGTAGCCAATTGGTTCCCAGATTCCATTGTAGCAAAACCATTCCAACCACAGGACCAGCTCCAAGTTTTACATTTAATTTGGTTTTGAGAGCATAGTCTTTCATCTTATTCTGGGGGTTTTTCCTACACAAATCTGAAGATGTCAAAACTGACACTAAAAATTATGTTTCAAAGAGGTACTTTTCTGATATTTTACTTGCTTTCAAGCCAACTCATGATTATTTTTCCCACTTCTGATTTATCTGGTTTAAGGTTCTCCATGTGGACCAATACTTTCTGTTCAAAGCATATTTGTTTCTGGTCAATATGTACAGGAGCTACTTTTCCTTGTTGGTTGAAAAGTGACATTAGCTTTTATTGTAAACTGGTAAACTGGTGCCTAAAAGTAGCCTTGAATCCTAAAAATTATTACAGAGGATGACCTTTATTTACATTCATTAGACTGTTAAACAGCGAGCGACTATTAATTTTCCATTGGAACTCTATCTGGGTGCCCACACAGCCTTAGCTGTGCCTTAATTGAGTTCATTTTCATCTCTGTGCGATCGTGGAGAATTACAGCGGCGATAAATCAGAGGGACAGCCCCTCAGCCTGCTTTACAGCCCCTAATGCAGCTAATTACCAAAGTGATTTCTACGGCAAGATCAATACCAAAACGAATTGGAAATGACTTGCAATCACAAAGACTGGAGGAGAAGGTATTAAAAAGGCGAGAGGGGGTTGAGAGAAGGGGGTGAAAACCGGCATCAGAATGGTCCAGAAAAATCAGTTTTAATTTAATGTAATATTAATCAGCCTGTTTTTCACTCTTTCCATGCACCTCCTTTTTCTGCCTGTTTCCAACACCCCCTCCTTTTCTTAAACTGGTGAAAAGGTGGGATATTAGGCTATTAAGGGCTTGTCTGGTGTCTGCGTCAGGGCATTAAAAAGCCATTTTGAAGAAGCCAGGCTGAATAGGCCTCATCCCTCCCACACTTCTGGCAGCCATGTGGTCAGGTCATTCAGGCCCCTCTGCGCTCGCCACTCGCCCTCCGCCCAGCCCCTGCCCACATCCCATCTGCATGACAAAATGGCTCTTGTGCGACTGAGGCCCAACGGGACAGAGAGGAACATCCAGCCTAGTGCCAGGGAACAGTTGTAAGCAGACAATTAGAGTTTATCTGGGATAGAGGCAGACAAGACTGGGGTCACCAGCTTGCTCCTCTGGGACCCCATACCCTCCCACCCCCAAACCCAACCCTTTGAGACAAACAGATGCACACACACTCTCTGACATAAACACTTGCAGACACTTATCCTTTCAAAGAAGAACTGGGTCAGGAAATGTCATCTCATTAACAAACAGGATTCATCACAACTGCAAACAGAGTCTTTACCAGAGATTAAGGTGTACAAAACAGGAGATTATATGCTCACACCAAGTTGTCTATCACAGCACAGACATGAGATTTATAAAATGTAAAAGATAGATTTAGCAGCAGCTGAGATAAAATGCTTTCAATAGAAAACAAATGAAAGTGTAAAAATCATGAAAAAAAAATATTTTTATGTGTTTATTCTGAAAGTAAAGCACAAAGGCAGAATTTGAGGTTGTACACCCCCATAGTTTTTTTTTTCATTTTTTAAAGAAAAGATTAAAAAAACACCACATGTCTCTCCTGTAACAAAGCCCTGAATGTCTCCTCCCTTGACTGGTCACAGGGATGACTGCAGTGGAGCACAAAGAGCCAGCTGACACCCTGTCCTTTCACTCTTCTTCCAATCCCTCTCTCATCCCTCTCTCCCTCTCTCTGCCATCTTCTCAGACAAGCCCTAATGCATGCATACATCATCACAGGTCTCGGTGAAGCAAGGGGAGCACAGGCAGGGTTGATGTTCATGGAATTTGCAGGAAATATCCAGTGTGAGAGTATCCAAGATATACCAGGAGGTGTCAGTCAATCATATTTTCTGTAATGTCACCTAACCTGGGAAATCTGCTGCAAGTCTGGCATCTAGAATGAGCCTGTGCACAGTGCATGAGCGATATTAATCAGATCGCGACCTGATCTGGTGGAATGTGAAATTAAATAAAGGCAGAGTGAGCTGCATGTCTTTGATTGCCACATGCTCATGTGTGTGTGTTTGTGATTGTTTGTCTGCAGGCGAATGAGTACTCCCTCCCATCCCTGAATGCCAGCCTGGAAGATGTGAAGCCCAGCCTCTCCACCAGTGCCAGCTCCGACCTCGCTTCCAGTGTCTCGCAGAGCTACTCTGTTGTGACAGGTACAATCTGATTCATGCTGCACTGGGTCTTAAAAGAATGCGCGCAGGTGCAGCAGTGAAAGAAATCTACACCAAGGTGGTCAGTTCAGTCAGTGAGAGGAACACAGCAGAACAATGTCTTCTGTGTGTTTTAACTTCCTAAAAACTCCTCCCCTGGCTCCACTCACCAGTCTAACTTCCCTGAGTTCCTAAGTAAAATTTTTTTATGTGATATAGGGTAATAAAGAATCCAAGATACTGAATCTTTGACCAGCGCATTGTTATTTTCCCTTTTTTGAGGGTTTCACTTTAGTAGTTTTACAACCCAAAAAAAATTGATACAGGTGAAATAAGAAATGAGATTGGAAAAAGTATTTTACGTGGCCTTGCAAAAAGTATTTGTTCTCTTTAAATCTTTTTGCAATTTGTCACACAAGAACACATTTCCAAATATTTTACAGGAAATTTTACATGGATTTTACAGTGGCTGACCAACACAAAATAAAATGAAAAAAGTCAAATGAAAAGAATAGGACATCTGGCTTTTAAAATGTGTTGTTAAAGAAAATGGTAAACGTTTGACATCCATTTGTGTTCAGTCCACTTTACTGTGATATGCCTTAATAAAATCCAACACAATATATTTCCTTCAGAAGTCAACAAATTAAATTAACTTACCTGTGTGTAATTCAATCTCTATTCTGTGATGGCCTCAGAGTTTTGTTAGAGAACATTAGTGAACAAACTGCATCATAAAGACCAAGGAAAACACCGGACAGGTCAGGGTCAAAGTTGTGGAAAAGCTTAAACCAGGGTTAGGTTGTAAAAAATATTCTAAACTTTGTACATCTCAATATGACACAACTACAAACCTACCAAGACATGGCCATCCACACAGACATTTAAAAGGCCAAACTTGGGAGTTAGAGTTGTAATAGGAATGCACTTCCTCTACAGACTCTTATTTGGCTACTAAATAGTGAATTGGTGATTTCATCTGTATCAACATCCACTGTTTAAAATAGGAAGTCTATTGAATGTTGTGTGTCTCAACGAGGGCAAAAAGGTCAAACATCAAGTTGTTTTTTTCTCTAGCTAAATGGGGTGGAAATGTATACCCAGGAAATGGCCAAGAACTCCATAGTAACCTAGGAGAAGCTACAGATATCTGTAGTTCAGGTGGGAGAATTTGTCAAAACCACTATTAGCTATATACTCCATAAATCTGTACTTTATGGTAGAGCAGCAAGAAACAAGCTTTTGTTAAAAGGAAGCCATTTGAATTTCAGTCTGCAGTTTGCAGTCATGTATGAGACAGTGAAGATATGGGAAATAGGGTGTTGTGGTCTGATGACTGAAATTATGCTTTATGGCTGATGTGCAAATGGCATGCGTCAGTTTATCAGTTTATTTATGTAGTGCCGATCCACAACAAATGTCATCTTAAGGCACTTTACAAGGAAAGTAATTTCAATTTAATCATTCATACCTTCCAATCAGTTTAAAAGTTTTCTATTAAAGAATCCCAGCAGATTGCATCGAGTCATTGACTTGTTGTACCCCGTTGATGCAGACTGAAACCACAGCAAAACCCTCATACTGAGCAAGCATGTAGCAACAGTGGAGAGGAAAAACTCACCTTTAACAGGAAGAAACCTCCAACAGAACCTGGCTCACTACGAGTGGCCATCTGCCACGACTGTCTGGGGGGTTCAAGAAGACAGAGCAGAAACGCAGAAAGAACAAAAAGAACTGATGTAAGAGTACGTTCTATATCATTGAAAGTTATAAGTTGATAACAGGACACGGAGGACGTTCAGTTACTGGGAGCATCATCCCACAGACTAAAACTTGGGCCTGGTTCCACAGGAGAGGAGCCTGATAACTTAAAGATTTGCCTCCCATTCTTTTTTTAGAAATTCTAGGAACCACAATTAAATCTGCATTATGAGAGCAAAGTGCTCTGTTAGGAACATATGGAACAATTAGATCTCTGATGTATGATGGAGCTTGATTATTAAGAGCTTTATATGTAAGAACGAGGATCTTAAATCCTATTCTGGATTTAACAGGGAGCCAATGAAGGGAAGCTACAGGAGAAATGTGATCTCTCTTTAATATTCATCAGAACTCTTGCTGCAGCATTTAGGATCAACTGAAGGCTTTTAATTACATTTTGTGGACTACCTGATAGAAAAGAATTACAGTAGTCCAGCCTTGAGGTAACAAATGCATGGACTAGTTTCTCAGCATCACTCCTGGACAGGATATTTCTAATTTTAGCGATATTCCGGAGGTGAAAGAAGAAAATCCTAGGAAACCTGTTTAATATGGGATTTGAATGTCATGTTCTGGTCGAAAATAACACAAACATTTTTATGTTTTTCTCAAAGGCCAATTTAATGCCATCCAGATGAAGTGATTGACTAAGCAGTTTCTTTTTCTGAGATTCTGGTCCAAAGAAGACAACTTCTGTCTTGTCAGACTTTAAAAGCAGAAAGTTTAGAGTCATCCAGGTTTTTATGTGTTCAAGACATGCCTGTAATCTACTTAACTGACTGGATTCATCAGGATTTATGGATAAATATACTTGTGTGGAAGGAAGGAAGGAAGGAAGGAAGGAAGGAAGGAAGGAAGGAAGGAAGGAAGGAAGGAAGGAAGGAAGGAAGGAAGGAAGGATGGATGGATGGATGGATGGATGGATGGATGGATGGATGGATGGATGGATGGATGGATGGATATAGTAAAAAGAATTGGTCCAATCACAGAACCCTGTTGTACTCCACAAGTAACCCTTGAGTGGTGGCAGCATCATGCTGGGAGGATGATTTTCCTCAGTAAGCACTGGGATGCTAGTCAGAGATTATTGCAAGATGGATAGAAGTAAATATATACAATTTTCCTTTGCCTAAACACTTTTGGCAAATATTTTTTAAACAATGTAGCATTTTCCTTTCTCTTCACACTCATGCACTACTTCGTGTTGATCTCTAACATAAAATCTCAATATTTTTTTTTGTGGTAGTAAAGTGAAATTGTGGAAATGTTGAAGGTGTTTTAAATAGGCACTGCAAAAGATGGATAAATCACAGATTTTTTATTTCTCAAACTCAAGCAGCTCACATTACTTAGTAAAGCATCTCTCTCAAAGCACTTTGTGAGGCATTTTGTGTTTATCTTTGGAGGTACAGAATGAGGTCATTTACTCCCTGAGCCCATTAGATCCTACAGGTCTTCCACAATTACAGCTTCCACCCTCCTAACTGGCTGCTGTTTGCCCAGAATTGCTTGCTAACAGATTGACTGTGAGTGTTTCTCATGAGAGACAGCTGCTGTCCTCGCTACGTCGCGACACTGCCATCAAAGACTATCATATCTTGTTGACTGACAGCAGCTAGAATAGGACCGTGGCTGCTGGGCTTGTTATGAACATAAACACTTACGTAGCAAAAAAATACTAAAAGCAAAGACTAATTTTGTCTTTAAACTTATAGTGTGTTTGCACTTTTACCTTCTTTTGAGAGCCAGCAGGCAGGTAGGTGCAGTGTATTAGATATCTTGTAGCATCTGTATTGCTCTATGGCTTCTTTAGCTCTGCTGACCAGGCTGATAGCCACCTGGATAACTGAAATATTGCTTCATTGTGATGGTTGAGGCTCTCTCCCAGGAGAGGTTAGGTTTACTGAGGGCCACGCTGACTCTCTAAATACGGTAGGGTTTTAATAAAAGTCACATAATGGTGCAGTGGGAATCAAAGTCAGTTTGTGTGTGTGTACGCCTGTGTATGCGTGAGCTGGTCAGGAAGGAGGACAGGATTGAAAAACTGCAGTTGCCCGTCTCATATGATCCCTGTAGTCTGGCCCCAGACTTGGGCACAGAGTGATGGGAAAAGAAAGACCCCCTTTTTATTCCTGAATATGTGGGAGGTAGCTTTGCCCGGGAAAGTTGGGCCTCAGGAGAAGAAAGGTGTGTTTTTGTCTTTTATGCAGGGCTCCTCCTATAAAAGTGGTCTCGCTCTGGGGAGCAAACTCATAGCAGGTGGCCTCCAAGTCCACCTGGGAGCCTAGGGCCTCCTAAAGCAAAGGCTCTGAGGGCTAGAGGTTGCATTAAGAGAGGGAAAACTTTTCAAGAAGTGCAATTTGACAGAACGCATCAGTGTAGCCATTTAATTAAAAAAATGAGTGTGGATGCTCTGAACACAAACAAAATTAAACTCACAAGTAATATCCAGTAAACTTTATCACTTCAACTATACAAAGTAACACATGAAGCAGTGTGTAGGTTGTTAGTGTACAATATTATTTTTTTATGCTATTAGCAAACCCTGTAAATAGGAATATATGCCAAGGCTGAGAAACTGCTAAATTACCTCCCTCACTTAGACTGGAATCCAATTATCAATAAATTATGCTGTTGTACTGGATGGAGCTATGAGATTATATTCATTCCTTAAATGTTTTCTGCTCCCAATTAAAATGCATAACGTTATTGATCTTGTTGATTCTTATGTCCTGGAATTTGCATAATCTATTAAAGATGAATGATTAATGAACTGCTCAGTTTTGCATTCCAGGGGCCCCCACAGAGAAAGCAAAGTCGGCCATCTTTTGTGTCCTCTGTTTATCCTAACGGGTCAAACGATGCAGTTTATTTGGAGGAAGGGTGGCAACAATGTCACAGAGTTAGTTAGCACACTGAAATGCACCACTGGCATTTAGGAAGATCATAAAAAATATACAATGTGGCTGATAATGTTAATAAATGTACGCATTTAACAAATGTATCCAAGTAATAAAATATATCAGTATCGCTAGTAAAGATGTGCAAGAAGCCTTATATAATTTTTTTTTATTTTTTTTTATTTTTTGCATTAATGTACTAAATACAGTTATTCAATAGGGGAAAAAATCCAAAGCAATGTATTGTTTTTACAAAGCAACATAATTATTGGCACCCTTAATGCTTTGAACAACAACCTTTTGCCAATAGGATAGCACTTAGTCTTCTCTCATAACATTTCACAATGATGCAAGCAGGTGGATGAGTCTTTGACTGTTTCCCTGCATCCTTCTGATCTAGAGAAAGAAAGAAATGTCTGGTGAATAATTTCTGTGTTGATTTGGATTCAAGATTTTAATAATGGTTGTGGTAAAAGACCCAATGACAACTAATTTTCATTTGACGTGTAAAATAGGCCACATTTTATTTAAAATATTCTAGCTTTGTGAAAAGTTGATGATACCATCCACTCATAAGGGTAACAAGGTTTCCAGGGCCTTTGAAAGAGAAAAATCCCCATAGCGTCACATATCCTCTGTACACATCTTTACCAGGAGTGCCTATAAATGTGGCTGTCATTTTAGTAAACGTTTCAAGAGTTTAGTATATGGAACAGAGACACTCTCTGAGATAACAGAGATATATCTATTGAGAGTTCAGTGATGTCAGAGCAAGCTGGGTTAGATAATCATTCTCAGCAGAGCCTTCCGGGAGGCCGAGGTGTAAATAGGCACCCCCTCTGAACCTGAACAACTCTAGCAGATGTTAAAAATAAAACTGGTAGCTTTACATTTCTTTTTTTAAATCCACTTCACACCAACTCTGGGTGACAAACGGTAAACCTAATCAACTGAAAGAGCTGAGTGCATTACTTTAGGAGACATTCAGCTGCACACACATAAACGGATAGAGGCTCCTTTTTTATGACTTGGCAGCACCAGCTTCTTTTGTGCAGAGTTGCAAACAATAAGCTGCTACCTTACCTGCGGTGCCTGGTGTGTGGCCTGGTGACAAATAGTTCATCGTGGCTCGGTTAACGCCTGCAGCCCCAAGCTTAGCAGTTCATTCTTTGCTTCCCCCTCATCCCTTAACACTTATGCTAACCTTTAAGCACACATTTACAAATGAACTATATTAAAACTGTGGAATGTAGGTGCATTTGACTCTACAAATATTCTTTGTTCAACCAAAAATAGATGCAACCTTCAACTTCTGCTCTTTTGTTCCTTGGTGTAAATAGTCATAAATGATAACATCAACAGTGAGCCAAAGCATATTGGTAAATGGCTGTTTACAGGATGGAAGTTTTACCCAAAGGGATTAAAACCTTTCTCAATTCGAAGGAAGACCTCTAGCATCCAATCTACACCAAAGTTCCTCTGTGTACATTTAAAACTAAAGCGCTCACTTGAGAGTAGCCAGTTGTTGCTATATCTGAAAGCATCTCTCAGAGGATTGCTACAGGTTCCTAACAGTTTATTTCTATGGTTGATGGGGTCTGTAGATGTGGTATCAGTGGTCGAGTGGAGACAGATGTTGGAGAACTCTATACCATCTTCCCCTCTCTCAGAGATGTGTTTGCAGGGGAAAAAGGTCCCCATGGACTCCAAGTTTATCTTCCATCTCCATCATCAGGGCCCGGGATTTGACAGCCTCCCTTTTTCTCCGGCGCTGCCTCTTCTCCAGGACAATAAGCAGCACCATGTCTGATTAGATTCAGAGTTCAGTGGTCTCGAACGCAGCATTTGTATCAGTTGTTGGCGCTCCATAACTGCCAGTTGCTCCGGTGCTAAGAAAACAGAAGCAAACTGTAGTATATGCAGGAGATCTGAAACAAAGTAGAAACAAGTTTGTCCTGGAGGATTAACAGTCTGATGAAATACTTTACTAAAAGAGGTATCTGAAATCTGTTTGATGCACTTGACAATTTCCTAACCACCATTACAATGTCCTTTCATTTCTTATCCTTTTTCATATTTAAGTTCTAAGATGCAATATTGCCATATTTGGTAGGTGGAAATTGAAGTTTGTTTCATGTTTAAAGGGAGAGTTAATAAGTTTGTTAACGGGTTATAAGCAGTTAACACCATACCAGTAGTAGATAACGCTCTTGGTGTCTTCTTTTAATATAAATTCTGATTAGGTTTTCCCACAAGCTGAAGCTAACAGCCAAGAGCAAAGTCAACTTCTAACTTCTTAAATAATTCCAATCTTAGAAATGTCACGGTTTATGTGAAAATTATTTTTAAACATTGAAGCAGTTGTCAGATTAGCAGTGAGCGTATTTTCACACGGAAGCCTGTGATTGCATACACAGGAAATGGAGGTTGCACGCAGTATGCCACCAGAGATCTTCTTGTGTATAACATGTAGTTAGAACAAGATCTGTAAAGCATTTCTGTGCAGAGTATACAAAGCAAATATTAAAGCAGTCAAAGCAAACTTTTTTTTAAAATTATTTTCACACCTTATGCCTTACTTTTCTATCTGGCTGTAACTCTGAATCTTTTCTTTGTCTGTATTTATGAAATGAAGAGTACCTTCTTACACCCAAGTTTTTTGTGTAAATAATCATTGGCTTGTGTGGAAATTCTTGTAAGATGCTACCTGTGAGTAGATACGTTTCTCAGTACCTTCAGTTAGCGTAAATTCAAATGAGTTAATAACAGCTAGCCTGAGAGATGCAGGGGTAAATCAAATTTTGCTGTCTTGAAACTACTTTAGTCTTAATTGTTGCAGTGGTTGATGTAAACTCCATTGTAATCTTTAAACCTTTGTCATGTTTCCATTGGGTTGGAAATAAGATATAAAACACACAAGAAGAGCACTAGGAAATGTATTGAAAATAAATGTATCCACTTCAGGAAGTATAACCTTTGACAAGAACCTGACTTCAAAGTGTCCATTTAAGTTATTGGGCGTAATTATTTGCAGCACCAGGGTGTTGCCATTATGCCTAAATACTATCGGTCCTACTTGGATTTTTCGTTTAACAAAGTTTTGGTTCATCCAATTAAATTCCAAGATGACTCACCCTACTTCCAAATAAACAATTTTAATAATCCAATCTTACGTTAAAGCCAACATTTGTCAGTTTTTTTCTGTGGCGAACATTTAGAGCTCTGAAAGGGAAAGCCTGCTACAAAGCACTCAGCTGTGTTCCCTGATTCTCGTGCATTTGCTTCTGAGGGCTGAGAGTGTTAAATCCCTCTTCAGCCCTTATCTTAATGAGGAATCGCAACACACAGTCCTGTTGTAAAACAACAATGAAGGGGGAAGTAGCTAATGAGGCTATCATGGTGTCGGGAGGGGGGGGGGACGTCTCAGGCCCTAGCAAACAGAGTAGGGCTCTGCAGCATTGCGTGGAGGGACCGGAGAGAGACAGAGCTCACATTGATTACACAGGTTCAAGAGGCAGAGCCGGATGACAACCGAAAGATGCCAGGACTCATCAGCTGAATTAGATCAAAGTGTGTCGTTTTGAACTGTCTACGAGCTGATTGTTTGGTTATTTTGCTGCGAGAGAGCAGCCATGAGATTATGCTGTTTGTTTTCCCAAAACCTTAGGGAAATTTTTTATGCATTTTAGCTTGATTGTTCAGGCGCAATGTGTTGCTGCAACATTTCACCAGTCTGTTTACACTCAGTTGGATGAATTTATGCAGGGTGCAAATACTGTAAATGAACAAATCAGACATTAAATATTGTATTTCTGCTCAGTATTCATCTAAAATTCCTCATTCTTAAATATATTACGATAATGTAAGATGACTTGTAAACCTTTTAAAAGTGACCTTATAAGAATTTACACTCATGTGTGTGTTTTTCATTCCTCATCATACATGCGTGATTGACTCAAATTTAAGTACAGAACGTGTGTCTGCATCCTATCAAGTTTTTTCTTTCTTTTCTTTTTTTTTCCACCTGCCAGACTCTCACCCGTCATATCCGCCTTCCATGTGTGTAAAGCGGGAGCCCCATGAGGCATCCTTTGCCCCCTTCACCCCCTCCTCTGTTGGGGATTCTGCTCTAGCTGACATCTTACCCCACCAGTCCAGCCTCTCTGTAGATGCGTCCACTCCCAGCTACCTTCCCCATGCCCACGGCCCCTGCTACAGCCAGTATGCCAGCCAGCCCTTTATAGCAGGTACAGCCTTAATGTTGAGGCCCACTAGCCAAATAAAAACATGAAAAATGTCATGCTGATTTACCTCTGTGCTCACTTTTACCCATTTAGCAATTTTCAGTTGTGCACCAAATTAAAACAGTCACATTCTCATGCTGCTTTTTGGCTCTACTGTTGTATATACAGGAGCTGAACTGACTGTTTGGCCCTCATTATCAGAAGCTAGGCTCTTGTCCTCTCAGCAAAGCTTCTCTCCACATCTGACCCCCTTCTCATCTCTGGGGTTAACAATAGACCTTCTAGTCTATCCAGCCTCGTGACAGGCTCAAAGTCAGAGGGGTCAGAGGAGGTCCAAAAAGGGTAGGGGGCGGTGATGATTGCAAAAGCAGAGATGCTGTTACTGGGGCCTAGCTTGGACTCATAGCACCCTTACTTACCCAGAACCAGTGATGTCACTGTTAATTAAAAGTCTAAATATGGAGCAGAGGGCAGAGATCGTTCTCACTGGTACAATGTCATGTTAGTTTTAGCTGCTTCGGTTATACTTAAATAATAATGTGATGTTGCAGTATTTTATTTGATAATGTTATAGTATAACTTTACTCCAACAATCAGTGCAACACGTTACAAGATGAAATATGCCACAGTATTTTGCAGCTCTACATTGCCACCTACAAAATATTTTGTAAGGTGTGGGCAGATTGGGGCCTAGTAATAATCTTAGGGTGCACACCCAAACCAAAAGCCATTGGAACACTTAAGGAGTTTTATTCATGCATGTTGCTTTGGAAGAAGTTACACTTTTGGTCAGATAAAAAGAAATCTAGATTCCCATTTTTTTTATTAAACTTGTAGTATTTAAATTCATGATTTCAAGTACTTGTTTACTAAAAATAACCAATTTGATATATTAAGACTTTTTGCAACTACAACAAAATATGTTATCCTGGTGTCATCTGAGAGTAAGGCCAGGAAGGGAGTGAAATACGTTAAACAGGGTGTTCAATAAAAGACAGAGACATAAAGCATATCACAATAAATAAATAATAAGAAACATTTTGTAACTCAGTTGGTGTCATTTTCTCTCCTCAATTCATGCATACATTTGTTATGAACATAACTCTGCGGGGCCAGGGATGGTCATTGCCCCCTTTGGGCCCCATTTTGGTGGTGCCATTGCAGTTTGAAACAATATAAGCATTTTTACAACTTCATAAACCCTAACCAAATAAGTGTTCAGAAAGCATTTTGAGCTATTATAATTTTGCTGTAGTAAATTAGCTGTCTTTATGGCAGTTATTGGCTGCCTCTATGTGGTTTACTTTATATATTTGGTTTCTGTATGTTTGTTGGTAAAAAAAATTTTTTTTTAATACATCTATTTTTCCATTCACACCAGTCCCTCACTTAATACTAACTATGCTTCTTAGGTAAAGTTTGCAAGAAACACATATGCAAAGGAAAATTTAGATTGCATTTTTTTTTTCGAAAAAAACTTGTATTCTTTGGTATTTGGCTAAATAAGAACGTTTTGTTCAACTAAAATGTGTCATACCATACTTAGTAGAAACAGTGTATATAATTTGCTTTATTTGTATTTCTATTTGAGCATGTAAGTAATAACATCTTTCTTTGTACCTGCAGGTCGAGACATGGCAAGCACCACTTTACCTGGCTACCCACCACATGTCCCCCCCACAGGACAAGGCAGCTACCCCACCTCGACACTTGCCGGTATGGTTCCTGGTAGGTGAAGCAATTTGCTCTCTGGGCTTCTGATAATTATATTAGTAATAAGCTCTATAATCCTTCCTTCAGGGACTCTTGCAGAGCTTGAGGTTATTTAGAAGTAAACACCTATTTGCCAAACATTAAGATAGTAAAGGGACAGTGAAAACAGTGTAACGCTTTTCTCTTGGATTGAAGCAAGCTCGTTATAGCTTTAGAAGTCTGCGGTGGGCGTGCGGTTAGCTTCTGTGGATGAGGACATTAGATGAACTCGATAGACGATCACTACAATCAGTGGCCGTGAGATAGGACAGTTCCTTTCAGTTACACTCCAGCTCCCAGCTCTCATTACCCTCGCCGTTTCCACATGCAGCGCTCTCACCAGCCCCGTCGATAAACACTGCCTGTGCTCCTCTCCTCGCCTCCACGGACACCCAGGGCTACAGAGCGTATCTCTTTCCCCTCTACTTAACCTGTAGTTCAGGTTCACAGCAAACAGTTAAGGGTCAGAACACAGAGGCGTGTAGAGGGCCTGTAAATATTTAAATCACTATCTCTCTCAGGGACGAGCTCGAGTTACACGAGCAGCGGTGAGGATGCTATAGCTGCCGGTGTGTGTAAATCTGTCGTCCAAACAGCAGAAAACACAAGTCCCTCTGTTGTTTAAAGATGTGCACAGTTCAAACCGTAGGAAGCAGTACTCAAAACAGTCTTACAGATTTTTCAAGTCAGTTTGGAGTGTGTGATGTGTTATGAACACTGGTGCATTATCAATCATCCAACACCAATTACATGGTGGCAAAATTTGATGTTCCTCATTACAGGAATAAAATACAGACACCTTCATCATCTAAAAGATGTGGACTTTTTCTGTTTCTGAGTGATTTAGATTTACTGACTGAACCCAAGTGATGTTAAAGCAAACCCCCTTTTTCAGCTGCCTGATATAACAACCAGCCTTTATAGTCCTACAAAGAAGAAAAACCTGGAAATCCTGAACATTACTCTAGGATACGTACAAACCCTTACAACCTGGACAAGAAAGACAGTGAGAGAACCTAAATGTATTACAATGCTTTAGAGATAAGGACCAGTGCTTAAAAAGACAGACAGGAATCCTGGATTTATGGCAAAGCAGGGAGCAGAGATCCAAAGAGGTAAAAATAGAATTGCTAAAACAAAAGTGACCGTGGAGGGAGGATAAATACATATGAGTTGTGAAATATTACCAATACAATATTGTATTTCTTTCTGTTTACAACTATCTCCACTAATGACTAATTGTGCCTCCTTTCTCTCTAGGAGGGGACTTCTCCGGAAACCCCTATTCTCATCCCCAATACACAACTTACAATGAAGCTTGGAGGTTCAGTAATCCAGCGTTACTGAGTAGGTACATTCACTGACTTTCTATTAATTACTGTGCCTTGCTAAAGTATCCATACACCCTCAGCACACACAATTTCTCACATTATAAACAAGAACTTTTATGCTGTTGATTTTATTTATTTTGATTTTGATTTTTGAGAATTTTATTTCATAGACCAATATCCAGTAGCACGTATTTCTGACAAAAAGTAAAAGGATACATGGTTTTCTATATTTTTTACAAAGAACTTTTTTCGATGTATGATAAGATGTGGATTTACATTCAGCCCCCTTTAAGAGATATGTACCCCTTTATTCGGGATGGCAGCATCATGCTGTGGGTTGTTTGATCCCTAGCAGGGCCTGGAAAGCTGGAGTCGATGGCAAGATGGATAGAATTAAATATACGTTAATCCTGGAGAAAAACATCTAGGAAGCTGTAAAAGAATTGAGACTAGAGTGGAGGTTCAACTTCCAGAAGGACAAAGATAAACAAAAAGCCAGATCTAAATTAAGGTGATTTAGATGAAATCACATTTATGTGTTTTGATATCCTTCCTAAAGTCTAGACTTAAATCCAATTTAAATCATCCTGCAAGACTTCAAAAGCGATCTTCACACATGATCTCTATTCAATCTGACTGAGCTTGTGCTACTTTGCAAATAAAAATTGGCAATTGCTTCATTCTCCAGCTGTGCAAAGATGGTAGAGACAATAAAAGACTTTTGGGTTATGTCTAATGACTTGGTGGGCTTGAATGCAAATGTTTGGCACACTTTTCTTTTATTTGCTAAGAATTATTAAAATTGAGTATCATTTTTCTTTTACCTCACAAACCTCAATTAAATACACTTATGTCTGTTGTTGTAATGGGAGAGAATGTAAACATTTTGAGGTTTGAACACTTTTGCAAGGCACTGTAGCTGATCAGATTTTTAATATACTTTATACTCTTTTAAAACCAAACACTAAAAACACATTTTAGAGACATTTGTCTTGCATAACGTTTCCAGCGGTTTCCAACGGCTCGTTCTTCTGTTAACTTTCAGGTTCCCCTTATTATTATAGTGCCGCATCCCGTGGCTCCGCGCCTCCCGCTGCTGCCACTGCCTACGACCGCCACTAGTCACCATGGAGACCAGCTCAAACTGCAGGGCCGGAGCTTTGGCCTCCACGTTGTTCCTGTCTGAGAAACACTGGGACCTCTTCATCTTATGCGATATGGAGGAAGGATGCACAAGGCTTGAGCCGGCGCAGCCAGCTCTAGTTTTACGAATTTTGGGTCAGAGGTGGGGGGCCCGAGGGAGCTTGGAGCCTGTAAATCTCTTACAGGCCTGAACATTTCCAGTATGACTTCAACAGATTCTATAAATATATATATTATAAAATATAAATTGCAGAAAAAACTGTGTGAAGACTACCATGTGGAAAAATGTTTGTGGGATTTATAATTTTTTTGTTTGTTTTTTGTTGTTGTTGTTGTTATTTTCTTCATGGATCCTCACATTTCTTTGTGTAATAAACCACAGTATTTTTGGTCTGCTCTGAAGAGACAAGTCCAGGAGAGATTGATGGTGGTCCCACAGCTTGATAAAGTAGTAACTTAAAACCAGTGCTGTGGGCTTGCTTCTTACACCTAAAAGAGATGGGTGCTCCATATTTACTGTAGAACAAACCTTTTTTTCTGGTGCTTTGACAAAATCCAGCGGCCCCCCTTCTTCTCCCACTCATTCTGAGCTATCAGCACATCCTTTGATGTTTACTGGCCCTACGTACCAAGAGCAACATCGCACCTGTGGCAAACAATCAGATGTAAAAATGTAAATCCTTTTGCAAAGTATAAAAAGTGTGGTGACAACAAATTTAGGGTCATATCAGGATTTTAAATACATCAACAATGTGGGGGTTTTCTTCTGTCAAAGGTTTTATGTAAAGAAACTTATCAAAGATTTTCTGGATTTTTTCCTGTCATGTTCCTTTGCTCTCTTTTGCACTAACAACTCAGCTTTTTGGCTTTTTTAAATTGTCTTTTTGTAGAAAATCTATCTAAATTATCAGTTTAAAAGCATATAACTAAGTTAAACAGAAACATTTCATCCCAGAGCTCTTTGGCTAAATGAAGCCTTCTGATTCAATTACATAGATAAAACCATAAGATGCCTGCAAAGCTTAGAAAGATGATGCAGTTTTGACAAAAAAAAAACATAAATTAGCTTCAATAATTGCCTTACAAGCTTGTTTTGACAACCTAAAATGACACCTGTTTAGTAGAAATCACACATATTCTCTTCTCCACAGGGGCTGAAAGAATTTTGTATCCGATAGAGCATTTGTTCTTGTTTGTTTGTTTTGGGGGAAATATTCCATGAATGTACTCCTCCTACCACATTTGCCAAAGACTTAGTTTGATATTTAATATTTTATTTACAGTAAGTTTAATGTTTCAGTATTATCTTTTAATGAGTCGAGACTCAATGTGTACGCCAAGACAGGTGAACAACACGATGCATTCAAGGAACGTGAAATTCAGTGGCTAAATATTCCAACAGCTGCAAACTAAGTGCTGCTTTATAAAAAAGATTTGTGAATAATGAGAAGACAATTAGTCTCTGTAAATATGTAACATCACACAAACACCGCTGCAGTATCGTACTAATGTACCGGCTACCTTTGTAGATAAACACACTGAAGCTGATATAAAAAAAAAAAAAGTAAAACATGCATTACATTTGTGTCTCAGTGTATTGTTCTGCTCTGAGAAAAGTATAACCTATGGCAGCAGTGGCAGGTTTCAAATGCTAACATCCACTTAGGTTGTCTTTGTCGTTTTTCTTTTTTTCTTCTTTGATTTTTTTTTCATGATGATGTTTTATATCACTATGCAATTAGTTGAATGGCTTTCTGTTGCTGTTTTGTTGTCGGACCAGAATAACTGGTCACCATGGAGAAAAGTACAAAGGTTAATAACTAAAGGATTCAAACGTCTTGTGGTGACAAATTATTTTTCCTTTTATCATTTTTGCTTCCCTCAAATGATAAAGTCTTTGGTAACAATCAAAGATGTCATCCTGTTTGCTGTTTGTAGACGTAACCATCTCCCAGATTAGAAGATCTGTGCCTCCTTGTGCAGAAACACATAATTCCCAGACACCAAACTCTCCACTATCCCTCCATTCTGCCATCGATATGATTGTTAACAATGGGCAACCAAGCTAAAACCTGTTGTTAGGGAAAGAACCAGAAAAGAAGAGAAAAACACTTAATCTGAAAACTATTTTCTACAAATTGCACTTGGGATTTGCATATTTGAAAATGTAACAAAGCAGTCTTTCCTCTGATGTGGAGCACCTCTGCTGGACTGGGTCATCCGCTGCTGTAAAGATGATGCAGGACACGTGTCACGAACATTAAAAGGATCTGATGAAAATCTATAAGGAAAGCCTCGTGGCCTCAATCATTGTTCCTTTTCAGTTCTGTTCCAATTCTTTTTTTGTGCACATGAGAAATAAATTCTTTTATATGTTCATTGTTTACTTGATGTGTGCTCATTATTAACCCCATAAGAAGTGATTCAAAGATCAAGGTTGTGGGAGGGGGGGGTCTCTCCTCAGGGTGTATTGACGTTTGGCTTTATGAACAGTCAGGACTGCAATGCACTCATAGATTATTACTCTAAAATATGAAATACACAAAGTTTCACAGCATGATGTTCAAGTGTTTTTTGTGAGGTAGTAAGAAATGAAATGAATTATGATTACTGTTTAATTAGCCCATGTCTATCGTAAAAAGAACAATAGTTTTATGGATGTGTGTGTGAATATGGGCTGACAGAAGAGAGTTAAAGAAAGAAGCAGGACAGTTGGGAAGGCAGGAGAGCATTGCCCCAGCTTCCGACTTCCAGTCTATTTAATGATGCATTGGTTTCATAGCCCGCTGCTGCTGCTGCCTCACTCTCTCTCGGAAACACACAAACGCAGTCAGTTGTAATTCAATTTCTCTGCTTCCCTCTGCCTATTGTTTATTTCATGGATCCCCTGTGAAGCATCAAAAGCTGCTGTTTCTGTCAGCCCCTAACTGTCCTATGTGTTTGTCATTCAGGGCTTGTTAAAAGATAAAACACACACAGACACATACACATCCACACACAAACATACACATAGACATGCATTCCCTCTTCCCCCAGCTGAGAATTCCCAGTGGTAAAATTATTCCATTTAGATGGGAACTTTTTTGTCACTACCCTGTCTAAATTGGCATATCTGGCTCTCTCGGAGAAACCAATAAACTGTGAACCCGGATGCATCTGTCAGTCAAGCTCATCTTTACTTTAGCAGGGCCAGATGACAACAACAGCAGAGGAGACACACACCAGGCAGAAGGCGGCACACTGATTGGCTCTCATCAGTTAGGCATTACGAAAAGCACCTGTCATCCTCGGGGCCTCTCAAACCAACACAGAGAGGCCCCTGCCATGGGGCCAACTCGGCCGGGCGGAAGACTTACTCAAACACTTCACCCTCATTGTCAGCCTGGCCTGCTGATGCCCCACAGCTTGGCCTTTGTAGTGTGATTCATGTCTGTCACTGATAATTTATACAGCAAAAGTATGCCTCAGCTAGCAGGTGGAAACAGTCTATAAGAAAGCATTGAAAATATAAAGCTTCAAGCACCAATCTGCTGGATGTTTAAATGTAAAATATTTTTTAACTTGATTAAGCTTTTTTTTTTAGCAACGTTCATTTATGTTATTTGCTGAACAGGGCCATTGTGTTCATGAACATTTTTATAAGTACAAAAATGAATGGACTCAAATACAGTCAAGGCTGATTTCCACTGTTTGTCCCCCTGCCAGAGGGTACAGGCTGAATGAGCCAAGATGAATAAAAAAAAGTGTGTGTTTGTGTGTGTGTATGTGGGGTGGGGGTGTGTGTGTGTGTGTGGGGGGGGGACCCAGAAAATAAACATCAAGCTAAAGTGCATCATATAAGAAATAGCTTATACACAACAATTCAGGCTGGCTGTCAAATTCCACAGATAAAGTTAAATACAACATCAGTTCATTTAGTAACCATGCATCCCATAAGAAGATGCACTTGCTCCTTTATACAGATGTGTCTCTGCACTCATGTCAAGCACATTTACATACCTGTGTGTCTGTGCATGGACAGACACACAGCTATGTGTGTGTGCATGCGCAGTGTGTGTGTTTTCTACATATAGCGGTATATGTAGCAAACACATACAGTGGCTTGCAAAAGTATTCGGCCCCCTTGAACTTTTCCACATTTCGTCACATTACAGCCACAAACACGAATCAATTTTAATGGAATTCCATGTGAAAGACCAATACAAAGTGGTGTACACGTGAGAAGTGGAACGAAAATCATACATGATTCCAAACATTTTTTACAAATAAATAACTGAAAAGTGTGGTGTGCGTAATTATTCAGCCCACTGAGTCAATTACTTTGTAGAACCACCTTTTGCTGCAATTACAGCTGCCAGTCTTTTAGGGTATGTCTCTACCAGCTTTGCACATCTAGAGACTGAAATTCTTGCCCATTCCTCTTTGCAAAACAGCTCCAGCTCAGTCAGATTAGATGGACAGTGTTTGTGAACAGCAGTTTTCAGATCTTGCCACATATTCTCGATTGGATTTAGATCTGGACTTTGACTGGGCCATTCTAACATGGATATGTTTTGTTTTAAACCATTCCATTGTTGCCCTGGCTTTATGTTTAGGGTCGTTGTACTGCTGGAAGGTGAACCTCCGCCCCAGTCTCAAGTCTTTTGCAGACTCCAAGAGGTTTTCTTCCAAGATTGCCCTGTATTTGGCTCCATCCATCTTCCCATCAACTCTGACCAGCTTCCCTGTCCCTTCTGAAGAGAAGCACCCCCAGAGCATGATGATGCCACCACCATATTTGACAGTGGGGATGGTGTGTTCAGAGTGATGTGCAGTGTTAGTTTTCCGCCACACATAGCGTTTTGCATTTTTGCCAAAAAGTTCCATTTTGGTCTCATCTGACCATAGCACCTTCTTCCACATTTTTGCTGTGTCCCCCACATGGCTTGTGGAAAACTGCAAACCGGACTTCTTAATGTTTTCTTTTAACAATGGCTTTCTTCTTGCCACTCTTCCATAAAGGCCAACTTTGTGCAGTGCACGACAAATAGTTGTCCTGTGGACAGATTCCCCCACCTGAGCTGTAGATCTCTGCAGCTCGTCCAGAGTCACCACGGGCCTCTTGGCTGCATTTCTGATCAGCGCTCTCCTTGTTTGGCCTGTGAGTTTAGGTGGACGGCCTTGTCTTGGTAGGTTTACAGTTGTGCCATACTCCTTCCATTCCTGAATGATCGCTTGAACAGCGCTCCGTGGGATGTTCAAGGCTTGGGAAATCTTTTTGTAGCCTAAGCCTGCTTTAAATTTCTCAATAACTTTATCCCTGACCTGTCTGGTGTGTTCTTTGGACTTCATGGTGTTGTAGTTCCCAACATTCTCTTAGACAACCTCTGAGGCCGTCACAGGGCAGCTGTATTTGTTCTGACATTAGGTTACACACAGGTGCACTCTATTTAGTCACTAGCACTCATCAGGCAATGTCTATGGGCAACTGACTACACTCAGACCGGGGGGGCTGAATAATTACGCACACCCCATTTTTCAGTTACTTATTTGTAAAAAATGTTTGGAATCATGTATGATTTTCGTTCCACTTCTCACGTGTACACCACTTTGTATTGGTCTTTCACGTGGAATTCCAATAAAATTGATTCATGTTTGTGGCTGTAATGTGACAAAATGTGGAAAAGTTCAAGGGGGCCAAATACTTTTGCAAGCCACTGTACATACACACAACTCGCACACACTGTATGATATATAATCCCACTCAAAATTAGTTTAGCTATTTTTACAGATTCTTGTTGATACAACTTTAGTGGTTTACAGCAGAAATGGAATGTGACTAACTCAAGCACCGTTCAGTTTCTTAGTGGTTGACCCTTTCATTTGGTACATTAGAATAAATGTTGAAGTTCTTTAACTTCGAAACAAAACTTGAAAAGCTGCCTTAA
Source organism: Valencia hispanica (assembly GCA_963556495.2). Lineage (NCBI taxonomy): Eukaryota > Metazoa > Chordata > Actinopteri > Cyprinodontiformes > Valenciidae > Valencia > Valencia hispanica. Next base: position 28,060,075 of record OY747711.1, read on the forward strand.
AACTATGAGTAAAGTCAACTTCCAACTATACATTAAACATTGGAAAGCACATAAACTTGCGTTCTGTATAAAAAAAAACTCATTATCCCAAGTGGAGTTCAAGAGATAAAAAAGTGCATTTAACCTAAAGAGACTTGCAGTTTTTACAGTGTGTGCTTTTTAATGGTAGTCTCTTAATTTAGGGTTGTCCTAAAGTCAAAAAACACTGAGAATACTGGTCTCTTTTTTTGTGTTTTCACGAAAAGAACAAAAGTTTCAGACATTTAAAATAATGTTTTAAAACACTCGTTTGTAGAACAATTCCCTTGAGATTTAAGCAGTTATTTTTGATTCTGGGTAGGAATAGAAAACAAACAAATTTGATTAAAAAAAAGTTGATATTTGGAGCTTAAGGGTGCATTCACACCAGCCCCGCTTCAATCAAACTGTAGTTCGTTTTGTTTGCCCAGAAAGTCCCGTTTGTTTGGGGAGGTGTGAATGCGCAATCAAACTCTGCTGCAGTTCATTGCATATGTGAATGGCAACCGGACCAAAACCGCACCAAAAACAGGAATCGGACGATTGTGCAGGGCATTCTGGGTAAATAAAATCTTAACAACCTGGATAGATAGACTCTGGATCTTGTACATAGCTTGCTCGAAGTCTGTATAACCCCTCCTTTCCACCGGACACGTAAACAGCGTGTTACAGGAGCAGCACACAGTGTTGCCAACTTAGCGACTTTGTCGCTATTTCTAACGACTTTTCAGACCCCCTTAACGACTTTTTTCCCAAAAAGCGCCTAGCGACAAATCTAGCGACATTTCTGACCACCCTTATCTACTTTCTCTGAAACTTTGTCGCCGATATGTCCTGCATTTTAGAGACCAAGCTTGCTCCTTCCCGATGCTCAGAAAGGGAATGATCTGCGCATGTGTACGCAGCATGATCAGAGTATGTCGACTGACCAATCATAAACCTTTTTCGGTTAAATTCACCATTCTATGAATTTCACCCACTCACAAACAAAGTTGTTTTGTAGTTAATGTAAATTCAAAAGTAAAAAACAAATCTGCATGTATATAAAACCGATCTTTCAACTGGAATTAAGGCAGAAGCTTGTCTGTATTACACTGCATCAATTATACAGTCTATGGCTGCATCGCACACCTGTGGTGCATTCAAGGAACGTTCAAAACGTATGGTGAGTTCAAAAACGTAGGACATTTTAAACTTATGACAAAAAAAACCCACTGAAAATAATACCATAAGCAATAAACTTCTGTTTAATGGCGGTTGGCAAGAATCATTTGATGCATGCTAAATATGCCCTACTTATTTTTACAAAGTACTAAAAAACAAACAAACAACAACTATATTCTCTCTATTAATTTCATCCTCTTGAGATAACTCAGCAAATGTATGTTTCAGAACTTTACATTTTTTTAAAAGGTCTTTGATGTCCGGTTGCAATTTGATATCTTGTCAATTTTGTTGGCTACCAGGTTTCTCAACAGTTTACTTCAGGCAAAATAATAGAACATGCTCCACAGTCTCTTGAAGACAGAAGTCACATTTCCCTGTAGCATGTTTCCCCTGTTTAAATAATGTATTATTTAAATAATGTTTAAATAATGTATTATTTAAATAATGTTTAAATAATGTATTATTTAACCTGTATGATCAAATCCTAATCTAAATATAATTTTTTCCTCCTTTGTTTCAATCGTAATCACGTGATGACATCATCATTATGCAAATTAGCGTATGACGTAATCTGGGGACATCTAGCAACTTTCTGGGGCAATTTCAGCTACTTTCTTTGAGAGACAGTTGGCAACACTGGCAGCACGTTTCTCTTGCGTATTCTGCTGCTTGGCCCTTTCCACCGGGTGCGTATGAGGCACACATAGCAGCAGGGAAGCAGCTGTCACCAAGAGGGCACAAAATCACGAGAGATTAGCAAAATCAAGCGTGGTTTTGTAAGTAAACACAACATCATGCAGGAAAACACAACAACATGGCTTCAAAAGGTCTGTGTTTTATGTTATGTCCGTTTTATATTCGCCAATAAGTTTATGTTATGTCAGGGAAAATCCAAAATATTTAAGTAAAGCAACCGCAAAGCAGCGGTTTATTTTGATTATTTCCAGATGCCGAGCTGTTTGATTTCCTGTCTTCCCCTATCCAAAATGTCGAAATTTACGAGTTTCAGAGGCGTACCTTGTAGAAAATAGGACTGCCGCATTTATTTAGAAAAGTGCCGCAACATAACGCTCCTGAGACGCGGCAGACTCACGCTGCTTTCACCTCCGGTAGAAAGGGTTCTATTGACTACAGCCGTGGCTATCAGCTGCATATGACTGCTGCTCCTGTAATGCGGTGCTTACGCGTCTGGTGGAAAGGAGGGGTAAGGAGGACATCAGTGCTGTGAAGTTGTACGCGCTCCTATTCATTGCACGCCGCCTCATAAAAAGCCGCCTCAGCCGCCTTGTGTAAAAAACAGCATTCTACACGGTCCTCTGCCTCTTCTATGCTCATCCTGAGCCCATTGCTGCAGTGTTATATCTTGGACTTTTGCCAAACACAACAAAGCAATCCTAAAACCGCTACAATCTGCTGCCACTCCATGTTCGTTTACATTTCACTGTACGGGAAGTGTCCCCCGCCCGCACCAAAAACTGCAGCACCACCACAGTGCCACCACTGGCGGGGAGGTAAACATGTTGCTCAAACAAAAAGAGCAGTGCGAATGCGAACCGCACCAGCGAAAAACAGCAACAATGTTGCAATTTTGGTCCCCCATCGAACTGAGTCTACCGGACTATCAAGAGTGAATCTCCCCTTTCGGTTGACCCATGGGTCCCCTGGCCAAAAAATAATATGAATGAAAATCAATGGAGCGATAAAAGTTATTTTCTGGTCTGCTTTGCCTCACGCCCTCAGACTACATATGCTGTACCTCAATTTAAATGATAACTAATGATGCGAGTATTGACTGTGTTTGTCATGTTATTTGTGATTTATTTGCTTGTAAAAATTAGTAATTAAAATCACTACAAATCAGATGTCACATATAATGATGTCAGCAAACATTAGCAAACACTTGAAATACTCACCAAGACCTTATAGTGCTTGTCCCACATGCTGGCTCTCACTCGACAGACTATTTCTCCCCCAGGATAGCTGCCACTTTCCACATAGCCAATTTATAGTGGTTTCTCCATGTTTAATGCTCCTTCCTTCGTCCTGGAAGAAGGATCACAGCCATTCTTTTTCTTCTTCTACTTCAGTTGTAGTCCACTACGTGTTTTTACACAAAACCTAAAGTAACTTTTACCACCTGTCAAAAATGATTTATCTGCATCAAAATGTGTCTTTAAAATTCACAGACATCATATGTTAAATCCATGGAACATTTCAAACGGATAATAAATTAACTTTTATCACTCTATTTACTTTCATTCATATTTTTTGACTATAGCGGACCTGTGGACCAGGAGAAGATGGGTGTGACTTAGGCTTTTCATTCCCCTTTAACTTGGAACAACTCTGAATTTAGGAATCTTAGCTGGGAAAAATAAAGAAACACCCTCCACTACTCATAACATTAATTTTAATTTTTAAAAACTATTTTGTTTTCCTTATTTTGTTTTTGGACAAAGGAATCATGCTCTGGTTTGGTTATCTATTCCTCTTCAACACAGGATAGTAACATGACATCTAGCTCAACAGTGGTTGGCGCAAGCCATGAATGAAGATTAAACAAATGTAAATTGAGATTCAACTTCTAGCAGCACAATGACCCAAACCTACAGCCAGAGATTCGGTTGAACGGTTTAGATCAAACCATATACATGTATAATGGCTTAGACCTAAATGTAATTGAGAAGCTGTGGGAATACTTAAAGACTGGTGCCCACTATTTTGGATGGAAGAATGGAACTAGTCGTAAAGTACCCCAATAGATTTGAAGCTGTAACTGCAAAAATACAAAATTTGCCTGTACTACATATTGACTCAATGTGGTTGAAAACAAAAGCAAGCCACACTTTCAGATTTAAATTTGTAAAAAATATGTTTTTAAACGTAAAACTTTCCTTTCACAAAACAATTATTCACATTCCTTGAACTTTTTGACAGTTGGTAAAATTACTGCAAAAATGCCAAAAAGGTCAAAAAGTTCAAGAAATTTTGTAATGTTCTAAAAGGTTTTTTTAAGCAGGTTTTGTTTTGAAGGGGGGAGAAAGCTTCCTGCCACCTCTTCTTCAGAGTTAGACCCAAAGCAAAGGTGGTCAAATGTATTTCTATCTGGGCATGCAAAATATATATCTTTTAAAGATGCCTTTATATTTCACACTTTTCTGACCTTGACACATTTATTTTTGGTTGTCTGAATGTTTCCTTGAAACCTAGCATACAGTTTACAGCACAATAACCATTCTGTGCGTAAACCTAAACAGTGCAAGACTTGATGAATCTGGTGGTGTCATACAGTATTGTTCAGAGACAAGGAGCGCCGGTGGTCTGGCTGTGACGTCCTGTCATCTGCCTGCATGGGAGCCTGTCATCGGCCTCATCATGTGGTTGTCATAGTTGATGCAAGTGAGGGGAGAGGCCAACCCTCTTGTGTCAATCAACGAGCCCTCATTAGAAGCAACTTTAATTAGTGGCTGCACAGGAGCAACGCTGTTCACAACGCTGTCTTCGTTAACTCTGTTAATCCCAAATGAATTTGTGTTAGGAAGACAAAGCACTGCATTAATCCAGCGTTGCATCTTCAAATCAAAAAGATGTATGTGTATTGTCATTTATGCAAAGAGAGTGTGCAAGATGTTAAAGCACCCCTGGAGCAGTTACTCTGCTGGTTGTCCCTGAATGAAGATACAAAGAGCTTGAGATGATAAGAATTTTGTGGCCGATTTCCGTTCTCTGGTTTTTGTCAAACTTTGACCTGCCAAAACCAACTCTGCCGAATTCCAATAGCAATAAAATTCGATTTCAAAATCCAGCATTTGTCCTTTGAGAACTCATCAATGTTGTCAAAGACAAGAGCAGTGGCAGTAAAACAGTGCTTTATTCATATTTTAAAACAAAGAAAATATTATTGCAGATTTTAGTGTTTTACATTAGCAATTAGCATGGTTGCCATTCCAAAAACCATATTATCTGTGTCAATCTACATCCCAAACATATTTCTAAAAAAGCTGTCAATATTCCCAAAATGAGAAACTTTACTGAAAGATGTTCAGCCTTTTGGTTATCTGCTCAAAGTCTTGCTCTCTCCCGCTCTCTGGCAGCCTGAGGGAACCACAGACATGTCAAAGAAAATACTGTTTCTTTTAAACAGCTTCTTGCATTTCGGCCTAATTTTTAAATACCTCACTGATACTGAAAAATTCTTAACTCTGAACTTTTCTTTTAATAAATACTTTCACATCAAGGAGCATTTGTAACGCTTATGTATGAGATGATCACTTACTGAAAAAATTGTGGATTTTGAGTGTCCGACCAGTCAGATTCACTCAAACTGAAAAGTGGTAGATCCTGCTCAACTGTGTTTTTCTCGGAATGTCGCTAAAAGAGCTGAAAACCCACATGAAGCGTTGCAAAAATGTTTATCTGAAAATAATTCATCAAGTCATTCCACAGAGGAAGAGCCAAGGAATCCAGGCCTGATTATGAGCTTATTTTCCAATTTGGCGGGTGAGACCATCCAGGCGACAGGAACATGACTTTGTGATGTTTGTAATGAGTGAGCATTGATTGACTCTACACAGTCTAAAGAGGTCTCCTACCACGTTCAAGCAGAGTCAGAGGCTTCTCTGACTCTGTGTGTATCCTGTGCTTCAGCATGGTTCACAATTAGAATAATGAGCACTCCAAGAGCTGTTGCTGCTTTTCTCAACCCAGGCCTCATCTGCCAACTATATGCTATTATACTGTTCCCATCCCTGTTAGATCAGTCAGCAGTTCAGAGCTATTTCCCTTCAGGAGCCAAATTATCTTTTGGTATAGCCATTGGGTAATACATAATGTAATTAAGCTCTAAATATGCCCTGCTACCCGATTATATCACTCTTCAGAAACGCGTGAAGAACTCTGAGGTGATATGCTTGTGTTTGTGTTTTGTGTGTGTGCATGTAAAGTGGCAAGGAGGGATTCTAGGTTGAAACGGAAGTGTGTGAAGATGCAATAAGGGCCAATATACGTAAAACAGGGTAGCCCTGACTTGCGTGCCCTCTTCAGGCTGAGAGAAAGCTTTCCATCTGGCAGAAGCTCATACTGTGGAGGGGGGGGGGGGTTGGGGGGGTGATTTATTTTATTTCTGATTGTTTTTGGAAAAAAGTTCAGCATAAGCACCGATATGTCGGCATCTCGAGAAGGACTAAGATGAACAAGAGATAAGGAATGAGGAAGAGAAAAGGAAGGCCACAACAGACAACCACCACAACCTCTGACTGGCTCCCCCAAACTTCCTCCCCCACCTCTGTGCGATCACACACACATACTGACACACACTCTCCTACGTCTCCAAGCTCCTCCACCACCCCACCCAGCACCCAGTCACTGTCAGGCCAAACACATGATGAATTGCCCTGTCAACAGAATTCATTCAGGGACCAATTAATTCAGCAGAAATGAACTAGAGCCATCAGTCGCTGAAAAACTCAGTGCAAAGAGAGCAAAGTAGACCCACTTCAGAAAAAACGAGGAAGCAAGGGAGGGAATGGGGGGGAGAGAAGGGGCGAGAGCACAGTGGAGACAAGAGGGCAAGCGTAAGAGAGAGGGAGAGGGAGCATGGTGGAAGTTAGTCTGACAGAAATTGGTCATTTAATGCTTTAGCGCACTGGAGACAGCCCCTGTCATAGTCGAAGGCATGGCAGGGGCTCCCCTGGTATTTTATTTATTAATTATCCCATGCAGTGAGGGGCCTTTAACTGTCTCCGTCCAGCCTCATCAGCCCGAGTCCCTGTCATTTTTTCTCCACAAACAGATCCTTTAACACCGTGCTCCAGGTTAATGGAGACAAAGCCAATATCCAACCAACCTTGCCTTCTCCCCCAAATACAGTATTCATCTGTACCTTATCCAGGTAATTATGTCTCAGGCGATCTCCTGAATATGTCGTTGGGATGCTAATAAACCACTTTAGATCTGGCGTGCTGAACATGTCTGACCTTTTCAACTCGCTGCTTCATGGTGGTTAAACCTCCCAAGGAGGGCAGCAATTATTTACACCTTACAAGGAGCTCCATTTCACTGGGAATGAACAACAGCTCCAAATAATTTTTGAAGGAAACATATATTAGTCAAGACAAACATATTTGCTTCACTATAACTGACTGCTGAAATGTAACAAGATTCTGAGTGAAACCTTTGTTTCCTCAAAAGAGATACTTGCCAGAATTTGTTTTATCGGAGGTGACAAATTAGTCCTCTGAAGGGCGAAATGAGCACCAAGTAATTAAGGTGTTGTGTGATTGTGGGCTCCAGATCAAAAATCTGCTGATTCATCCCACGGGTGATTATCAGGTCCATATGGTCGATGTACAGCAAGTTATGTTCAGAAATACTATCGGGCCTCTGCAGCACTGCCGCTGCCAAAAATTTGACAGTCTTTTGTGGCTGGGCTGCATGGTGTTCATCACAACCCTGAATTATTTAACGCATCTTTTCTTTAAACTTGGGATGCTCCAGTGGAAAACATCGAATGAGGGTCAGCTGGGAGGCTGCCTGTGACGAATTGTTACTCTTCTTTGATGTTAGGAAGTGAAATTCAAACTATTTCCACCGTCACTCTTTATGGACTTATCTACCTTGTAAGCCCCTTTTTTGTTTCACTAAGTTTTGGGGGGATTATCACACCTTCACGTTACAAAACAATAACTTTGGGATAGCTATGGGTGACTACTAGTGTAATATACTATACTTATTGTATGGACTGTATTTCACCAGGATTTCATGTAATAGACCAACACAAAGTAGCCCATAATTATGACAGTGACAGAAACTTATACAAGATTTGCCATGTATAGCATGGTCTTAAATATGATCAGAATCAGGGATAAAGTTGTGGAGTATTTTGTTAAATAATTTGTAGCAAGACAAATAATCCTCTCAATCTAAAAAGAGACTGAAATACTTAAAAAATAAGGAGTGGTAAAAATGTGAGTGTCTAGACATGCAGGCACATGAGTCTTTTGGGGTTTGTAAGACATGGTGGTTCTACAAAATATTGACTCAGGTCCACCAATTAACATCCTAATCAAATTTATTGAAATTTGAGGTTTTAACATGACAATGTAAAACAATCAAGAGCTAAAAATTCTAATTCAAGGCACTCCATCCTAGTAATCGCAGAAGAAAGTTTCTTGCTACAAAATAATTTAAACATTATGTATTTATGAGGAAAACAGTACTCTGGAAAAGGTTTAAAGCAACTACATTTTCATAATAGATACTGTCTTCACATGGTTGTGATCTTTGAAAGTAGAGTTGATCAATAGTTTGTTACGATTTCTGAAGGTCTTTTCAAAGTTTGTCATATTACTTCTGATGCTTTTTCACTGATTTTCATCACCCAGTCCACCTGACCATGACAGCTTTGTGCAGTGTATGCCTAAAAACTCAAAATATGCACAAGGGAAAAAACAATGGAAACATTCCAGACAGAAGAAAACTATCTAGACATAAGAAAGTATTTAAAAGTAACTTCTATTTAAAATATATATATTTAAATATATATATATATATATATATATATATATATATATATATATATATATATATATATATATATATATATATATATATATATATATATACCTTTAAAGAGCTGACACAGGGCTTAGATGCATTTCAGTTTCACTTTAGGAATACCATGAAAGCAGAATATAAAAAGATAAAAACAAAGCAAATAAAGTAAAAACCTAAAAATATATCAATATCATACCAACTTTGCTGAAAAGGAAGTGAAAATTAACTTACATTTATATCACATACAGAGTGCAAAAGGAGATAGGCAGGATCATAGAAGTAGGGATTTAATGAAAAACAAAACAAAATTCAGAAAAAGCATTAGAAAAGAGAAAAAACAGGCATTTTATATGAAAGTACACAGGAGAGACCAGCATGTTGGAGGACAGGAAACTGGGAAGATTAACTGATTAACTGAATGTGGAATAGTTGTGGGGGCCATGAAATTAGTGAAAAAATAGCAAAACACAGGAAGGGTAGCAGCACCAGATAAACTTTAGCAAAACAGAATTACATGGCCAGAAAAGACAATGCAACTCGGAATCAGGTGTTGCAGGAAATATCAAGATAGCAGAGTGCACATTAGCAACCAGAACACAAAAAAAGAAAAGAAACAGGAACTAAAAACCTGAAAAGAAATTAAACTACATAACAGAATCATAAACACTTTAAGTCAAGAATCCAATTAAAAACTTTTTGTTGTGTTCTATTATTTATTAATTGTTTGAAAATGGTTCAGTAGCAGGCTGAAAAAGTGGCAAAATGTGGGCAAAATCAAGGAAAGAGATTCTAGGACCTTAAAAAAAACCTTGGCTATTTAAGCTGGTTCATTGGATACCAAATACAAAGAAAGAAAAAATGACTCAAGACTTTTGCCCAATGCCTCGGCTGACTCTGATAACACTTTAACTCAATTCTTTTCTCCTTCAGTCTTCCTTTTCCTTCACCTGGTGCTTTACTGTAGTGCTAAGCACAGTGAAAACACACCTAATAGATAACAGTGGCGTACAGGCCAAGTGAACCTGACAAATGGAACGGAAGAGCTAACAGAGAAGAAAGAGGTGCTTAGGCCAACTGTCACAGGTAAAGTGCTTTTCTGATTTCTGTTTACTCACAAGCCTTGAAACCTGACTTGTTTTCCTGCAGCTTACTTGAGAGATTCTGCCTGTGAGTCAGCTGGTTGTCAAATTGTCTTAGGAGGGGAATAAACTCCAGTTTGGTGTCTAATTTTGCTGGAGAAAAAGTTACATCGCATATGTTCTGAGAGGATGACAACTTAGCTATATTTTCTGCAGCCCAGTTTTCTCCTCAAGAGCTATTTTGGAGTGAAACCTCTTTGAAGAAAATGTCTTTAAATAGAGAAGATATAGTAGAATATAATTAAATAAATGAGACTAATTAGGAACATGAGAGCAGGTGCCAGGCTATACACTGACAGGGAAGACAGCAAGACAACATGCCTAGACCAAAAAAAAAGCACAGTCACAAACACACAAACACATACAGGAGCACACACACACTCACGCATATGTGCACATAAACACACAGCTGCGGGTATGAGGGTGGATCCTGACAGGCATTGGGATAAAACAACTTTCTGCATTTTGTCATGTGAAACCCCGCAGGAATACTCATGACAGGAAGTAGAGACCCAGGCTCCATGGGGGTCTCCTGTTCCTTTGTCTCACACGCATTCTCTTTTTTATTTTGTTCTGCAGCAGTGGAAGGAAGTTTGCACAAGCCAAAGATTTCGTTTCCCTAATTATTTCAGCGTACTCAAGACAGCAAGCTGTGTAATTCACAGGTTTTCCTCCTCTCAGACCTGTTCAAATGCTCCTTAGGCTAGAGGTGGTTCAGCAGGGTCAATTTAGAATAAAGAATTAAAATTTGATATGCCTGCAACAGACTAAAACTTAAAAAATGGCCGCTCTCCATAATTGTGTTAAAGACAAAAGGATGATGATAATTTGATAATACATTTTTTTTAAGCTTTATATCCGACATAAGTAACCAAAATGCTATCTAATATTAAAACTCAGTTTTTGTATCAAGACCCACAGCTTTCATTTTTACAAATAAAGTAGAACTAAAAAAGCAGGAATGAAGTTATTATTGTTGAAAGAAGTATTCTTTCTTGCCTTTAATTCATTGCTGGCGTATAAATTAATGTATAAAGACATTCAAATAAAGTAATCTTTACAGACTGTCTTAGTTCCTAAAATAAATGTTCTTTTGAATTTAGTACCTGTGCTGTGTACCACTTTACACTGGATTGCTTTTGAATTTTTTCTTTTACTTTTGGTTTATTGCAAGAAAAAATAAAGCTTTTTAAACAATCACTTCAATAACATAATATATGAATGAGTTATTTAGTGTTAAAAACCAAATTGTGATGAATGACTAACAAAGTAATATTTATGGTCATGGTAATCACATATGTGGTAAAGCAGCTCTGAATGAACAGTAAACAATTTTTGCATTATTGTTCTGATAGAAACTGGGAGATTTTTGGTCTAAGCTTTTTGGAGCTCTGAGTTCACAACATAAAAATAAGATAGAATAATGTTTATTTAATATTTCATGTAAAATGTAATGGATATAGTGTGTTCACTACACTTCTGAATGGTTTTTGGTTAAAAGAAATTAATTGTACAATATAAAGATGTATGTATTTAAAAATTCAGAAATCAAACTAAGAGGAATTTGACAGCTTTAAACAAAGAGTATGTAGACTGTAAATGTAAACTGTGGTGGGTGAATTTAAAAATAACTTGCTTATAAAAAATTAGGAAATGAAAGAATTCAGACTAAGGGTAAAATCAAAGTACAGAGCAATGTTTTTCAGATAGGAAAATCTATAGAACACAACTACCACACAAAACCACCAAAAACAAAATTTATCACGTGACAAAACAAAAGCCCAACTTAAAAAATGTCCAAAGCTGGTTGAAGCACAATAAAAAATCAACTGTCTAAGGGTTTGCATGCTTATATAAAGAGAAACACATATCAGACAAAATAAGCCAATTAAATATAAATACATTGGAAAGATGTAAGTGATAGATCATGGGTCTTCCTGGATTTCATCTGCTTCTCTAAGATCGCCTTTTACACAATGCTGGTTCTACAGTGCTATTTTCTTGTAGGAACAGGCGTATAATGTCACTTTCTTTGGTGGACTTGATTGGTTCATGTTTGAACGAGCAGATCCTGCTTGCTTAGGGGATTATATTGCACAGTTATAGTTGAAAGGTGCTTGACATTCATTCTAACTCTGTCTAAAATCATTCCATACAGAGCTTATGACCATCAATTAAATTTTCAAAAGGTATCTCTCTTCTTTGAAATGTTTAAAGATTTTTTTTTTTTTTGCTTAAGCAAATGAAGAAAACATATTCTAAAAAAAAGTGAGTGGACAAACAGCCAACTAGAATCTATACAGAAGTTTCTTTCCAGAAAGCACACAATATAAACAGCATTAAGAGGGCTACATGATCCTGCAGCTAAGGCTCTGCAGAGCAGACAGCTCAATATCTGGCCTTGGTGCAGCTTGTCAATGCAACACCAAACTCTAGACAGGGAGAGATGGGGGGGTTGGGTGCAGGGAAGGCTTTTTTAATTATCTGTGGTTGGGTCCGACTGTGCATCATCATTAGAAAGACTAAATAGCAGTGGTCACTGACTCAGGTAGAGGTAAACGGCACAATTAACAAGCTGAGGAGGGAGAACTGTATTCAATTTGAAAGCCTTCTCTCCTAATCCATCTCCAGTGATCAGCAGTGCTGCTGAGCTACGCCCGTTTACATTCAATTACATTAATCACGTTATTACCCTGCAAAAAGTCAACATTTTAATCAAGAACTGGCAAAGTAGAGCAGGACATTACGCCTAAAAAGGAATGTGGCAAAGCAGGGAAAGGTTTTGAAAATTCTGCACTCATTTTGTGTTTTAGCTGATTTAAAATAGTCCAAGTTTGACGCAATGTCGTCGTGTTTACATTTGAACAGGCCTGAATTAATTTTGTCTTTTATTTGAAACTTCACTAACATGCACAGTGCTTGCCAGGAATTCAAGCAACTTTCTTTTTTTCCCTCCACAAATCCTCTGGCCATAATCCCTGCAGGTGTGTGCGAAAACACAGCTGCAGGGTTCACCTCCCAACAACCACCCTAAAGGGCACAAATTCCTTTGACACTTGGTAAGCACACTCTCCAACACGAGCTGTTACTCATACACGGATTAAAACAACTTGTCTGAATGTATGCAGAGCTGTCCAGGACATGCAGGTTGGAGAATTATTTAATTCACAGCAGAAAAAAAACAATTAATATGAATGTGTGTTTACTTCATCCCCAGTTCAAGTTGACTTTGCTGACTGACTGCTGACTGAACACACAAAGTGAATCTAATTTAGTAGAACCTCTGGCTAAGCAGTAGTTCCTCACCCATTTTCCCCACTAACAGGGAAGAAAATCAATTCTCTGGCATCTATGACATTCAAGAGATGCCTGTCTTGTTTTTATTCTTTTTTTCTTTATTTCCTCACTTCTTTTTGCATTTTGGCTTGTTAGGAGTTCTGTGATGGCTGATCTAGAGATCGGGTTCTGATTAATGGGAGGGAAATTCTTGTTGTCCAAACCATAATGAGAGAAGACAGAGTTGAGAACAGCTCAATACGAGAGATAACCACTCTTTGATCCAAACGGTCATGCAGAACCTGTACTCGCTGCATCATCAGAAAGTGCACAGTCGAGCTTCTTGCTAAGTATCTTCTCAAAAACTTTAAAAGGATGGAACATCATGCAATTTGGTTATTTTTTTCAGTTATGATATATAGTATCTTGAAAAGTATTCATAATAATATAACTTTTTCACATTGTGTTATGCTATAACCACATATTTCATTTTGTTTTATTGAGATAACAGATGATAGTGACAATGAGTTGTGTCACAAAGTATTTATATGGTAACATATTCATCTCTAGCTCTGTAAGAATGCCATCTACATATGTCCTCCTTATATTAGTCATAATTACTAGGGAATTCAAATAAGTACAAAAAGCAGCAAGGCCATGTGCGTAGAAAAACATATACATACGTTCAAAAGGGATGTAAAAATCAGTATCATTTGTGAAAGATACAAAATTAATTTCCTTACTTTCAAAGAGAAGTCAATGCAACTCTTCTTCATCTTTTCTGCAATGAAAAGCCAGAATTGTCCACAAAACAACCATTATTTGTGAACTACTCTGGTCTTAATGAAAGTGTGGCAAGAACGAAGAAATAAGGCTTGCAGTTTGTACGTTGGAAGATTAAGAATGGGCTGTGGTCAAATAAAACTAAACTTAAACTTTTTGGGGTATACTGCTTTGGTGGTGGAAAACAAACTGCACGTCATATTGTCGCACCTATCCCCACTGTAAAACATGGTGTTTTCAGTAGCATCCTGTGGGGATGCTTTGCTTCAACGAGGATGTGGAAGCTGGTCACAAATGATGGAGGAGAATGGATGAAACTAGATACAAAATTATCTTAGACGAAAATCTGTTAGAGTCCATTAAAATATTTGTGACTGTTTCATCTTCCTGTTGGACACCAACCCTGGATATCCAACCAGAGTTAGAAAGGCCCAGTCAAAGTCATGGCTGAAGTCCAATAACAAACATTTGACAAGACCTCAAGAAATAGATTTTAACAGATGATGTTCATCCACTTTTGAATGAGCTTGAGCTATTTTACAAAGAAGACTGGTTGAAAATGTCAGTCTAGATTAAAAAGAGAGATACTCCAAAAGACTTGCTCCAAAAATGGTGCAGGGTGACTGAATAAATATTCAAACCCACTTGCAGGATTTGTATTGGTTTAAAAAGTAGAAAATCATTTATCATATTCCTTCAACTTTATAATTATAATTCTATGGTTAACTACAACTCTGTCTCGGTATATAAATGAAATCACACAAAAATATATTGAAGCTTTTTTCTTGTAATGTGAGAAAATTAAGGAAGTTTTAAGGGGTATAAATATGTTTCCAAGGCAAAGTAAATTTAACAATTTCCCATATTAATACAGTAACAGCAAAGGATGGCTATGCGAACTGCAAATTTTCACAATACAATAATTGATTTCACACAAACATCAGCCTCGACCCTTTCCAAATATTAAACTGTCAACCATTTCTGAGACTCCGCTAACAAGAGCCATCTCAACTTAAGATGTCTTGTTAAACTGAGACCTTGTTCCCCAGTGGACCTAAATGTAAAACACATCTCCAGCCTTGACAAGCAATGTTAATCCATTTAGTGTAACGAACTAACACATCCCTAATTAAAATATGCCTTTTAATGATACATACTGACATTCTGGAAAACACTGTCACGCTTCCCTCCTTTAATATGGGAATATGCTAATTGCCTTAGTAACACTGGTGTTCAAATCCCAAGGCCACTTCTGTAGCATCCTTAAGGGAGTTAAGGTTCTGGGTTTATGTTGAATAAAAAGAGCCCTTTGAACACACAGTTTCATCATGACCATCTTTTTCTTTTTGGTCACAGAAAAATGTTAGAGAGCTTAAGGGACTGCCACTGTTGATTTCCATTCATTCACAGACATTCAATTTACCATTCAGGAACCTTTTGGCCCCACTGTGGTCCAGGAGCCGGAGGGCAGAGATACCGTCAAGCTTCCACCACATCCTCATGGCAGCTCATTTAAAACAAATCAGGCTGATTGCTGAGTTGCTGCCCTCACAAGCCCAGGTGATAAAGCAATTAAAAGCATCTAATTCTGCACCTCACATAAGAGCAGTAGGTAATTAACTATATATAATGCAATTCCTTTGTTACCTCTGCAATTTTTAACTGGTCTGATTCTTTGTGTCCTCTGATGTACAAGGACGGTTTGATGTGCAAAGAGGGAAAGGTTTGTATGAGGTTGAGGTTTGCAACCCTCTCAAGCAGGGACCCTGGATGAGAGTAGGGGGACTAGTTAGTGGGCTCTCTCAGGACGGATGAGGTCCATTTAGAGGTTAATTTAAAGATGAAGAGAGGACGCACAGAGAGAAAACTGGATAGAAACAATGAGGACTTGGTATCAGCAACACAAATTTCTAGAAGTGCAAAATATTCCTTAAAATGTTTACTGTTGGGAAATGATCATGACCTAAACAGCAGCTTTAAGGCATATTCTCACACAGTGCTGAAATTGTATTCCCCCTTATAGATTTTAGTTTTTTCTATTATTCATTTGCTTTTTTTATGTAACCATCTCAGATTAGCAAACAAATTCTGTTATCATATAAAATAATCCAAGTAAGTACAAACAGCAGCTTCCAATATTGATTTCTTTGTCCAAGGAAAATATATATATATATATATATAAATTGAAGGTAGACCTTTTGCAAGCGAGCTCCATCTCTTCTGGATGAAGAAACCCCTTTTGAAACATTGAGGCATTGTTCTGATGCAAGGACTGCAGCCTTTGCCTTCCAATTTCCATTTCCTTCCCCCCTTGCAGTATGGCTGAATCTGATCTGGACTCATTGGTGTGTGGATAATGAAGGGGTTACCAGGAGCTGGAAGAGGCCCAGTAATTCCCCACACCGGGGAACTGGGTTTTTGGGTGGGGTTTGGATGAGTACCCCTGCTCCGTGATGCATGCACTTATGTGAGCTTGTGACAGCCTTTACCCAAATCCGAGGCCAGAAAAGATATGCTGCATGTTATAATATGGAGAAACAGAGCCTGGCTTCAAACATTTTATTACTGCCGATGTGCTTTCTTTTCTTACAATTTAAACTCATGTTTTCTCCAAATGCAGTCTTATAATATGATCACATATTCAAATAAAAGGTGAATAAAATCTAAAAATAAGTAGTGTTTTAATAATTCCCTTTAACACTTAATGTAGGAGTAACCTATTCAGCCTGGGGTCACTAAAATTAGCATATCATCTGCAAAACTGTTATCCAATGAGTGGGCGTCTCCCAAAGGGAGGTCACCTTAAACATCAGCATTAAGGCACCAAGAGACCCCAGTCCACTCCAGGGTCAAGTATCTTCTCTTCATTATGATAAAGATGTGAACAACCACCCAGCCTACTAACACTCTCAATAGTCTCTAAAAGCCTGACTCATCCTCTCTCAGGACCCGGCATTAGGCCCCATCCATCATCTGAATACTCCAGGCAGGAATCATCGACGATCATTATGGTAACAGAGAGAGTCCCGATGATTGGCCCTGATTATAAGATCTCAGGAATCTGAGGAGTGATCCATCATGTCTGGTGGCACACTAACGCCTCTGCATGATAGGGTTCACCTCAAGGGTCAGGGCCGGGTCAGTCAGGAGAGACTCCTTCTGTAGAGGCTGTTATCTGCCTCTATGGGATGGGAGGGTCTCATCTCCCAAGCCATGGCAGAGCATGTAGTGACCACTGCGAAACGTTTGGTGTCAACGCAGCAAATATTTCAAACAATGATATTTTCATACCTTTTTCTCGTATTCCAGGCATTTTATAATTTTGCACATTTTATATTTTATTGTGAGACAGATCTGAAGGTGCATGTAAACAGGCATGGTTCCATCAGTGTGATTTAATGTGTACTTTTAAGAGAGAAGAACAAAATGGAAATACAACCTGACAAGATATCCTAAAAAAGCAAGCGAATGTGAATTGAGGGAGATTGATAATAAATAAAAAAAACAGAAAGCTGGTGTGACACTGAACAGGTTAAAAACACAACTGAATGCACCAGGGAAGCACAAGCAGAGCCCTGAATCTCCAATCTCCACTGGAAGAGCAGCCATGAGTCTTATTAACAGACAGCTTATTGGAAATGTACCAAAAGTCAAAATAGGTAACAATGTGGGGATTGGGGGGGGGGGGGGGGGGTGTTCCTTCTTTGACGGCCAGCTCAATTGCCTTTAACTTAAAAGCTGCCTTTCTTCGTGTGTTTTCCATGATAAGCGTGTGTGCATGAAAACTACCGGTAGTGTATTCTTCTGACATAACCTTTTTCCACATGTCTGTCACACTTTTGCGCTTCCTGCTATAGTGTAGGGTTGTGCCGATGGACGATGCAGGACAGCAAAACCCACTGTCCGGAACACTACGAGCGATGACGCGTTCACGTCTCCAGCAAAACTGCGAAAGGCAGACAGGCAGCACTGCCTCGCCTGCAAGTACTGTTTCACCTCTGTTTTGAGAAGCGAGCGAGGATCGCCGCACACGTCGATGATCAAATTAAATCAAACTTTATTTATAAAGCGCTTTTCAAACCACAACAAAGTTTCTCAAAGTGCTTTACAGATTAAAATGACCCACAATCCCCCTGGAGAGCAAGGCAGCCACAGCCGACCACCGCCCCCGAGGCAGAGGGCTCCCACGGAGGAAACACTGGAAGGAAGACTAAAAAAAGTTAAAATATTAAAATTAAAACAATTATAAGATATGATCAAATAAAAATACGAAGCAGATAAACAATATTTGATAGCCAGCTAAAAGCTAAAAAGAAATTCAATCAAAACATGCAGAGTAATTAAACATATTTAATAAATAATAATCAGTTAAAAGCTATATTAAAAAGGTGTGTCTTGAGCCTGCTCTTAAAAACATGAACGTTCTCTGCGGCCCTGAGGTCCTCTGGCACCCTGTTCCAGAGGTGAGGGCCATAATAACAGAAAGACGCCTCACCATGAGTGTGTGTCCTGACTTTGGGGGTGACAAGGAGACGGCTGCCAGAGCAGCGCAGAGAGCGCGAAGGTTCATATGGTAAAAGCAATTCCGAAAGATAAGAAGGCCCAAGACCATTAAGACACTTAAAAATTATTAAAAGAATCTTAAAATCGATCCTAAAACATACGGGCAGCCAATGCAGTGATTCTAAGACAGGTGTAATGTGTTCCCGCCTCCTGGTCTTAGTCAGGACACGTGCTGCTGAATTTTGTAAAAGCTGTAAACCTGAGATATACTTTTTGGGAAGACCAGAAAGCAGGGCATTACAGTAATCAATCCTACTGGTGATAAAACCATTCATCAGCGTCTCCGTATTGGCCAGAGAGAGAATGAGGCGGACTCTGGCGATGTTCTTTAAGTGATAAAAAGCTAATTTAGTAATATTTTTTATGTGAGGAATAAAAGTCAGTTCAGAGTCAAAAATCACACCCAAGTTCTTCACTTGTAGAGAAGGATTAAAAGACAGTGATTGTAGTTTTGGTAAAAGCTTCTTTCTCTGAGCCTCAGGACCGATGACTAAAACTTCAGTTTTGTCCTGGTTGAGTTGGAGAAAGTTTTCTGCCATCCAGGATTTAATGTCTAAAATGCAGTTAAAAAGTGCGTCCATTAGCCGTGTGTCATCAGGAGACATGGAGATGTATAACTGTGTATCATCAGCATAACTGTGAAAGTTAACTCCATGTCTTCTGATGACGCTGCCAAGAGGGAGCATATAAAGGTTAAAAAGCACTGGGCCTAAATTTTGTATGATTTACTGGAGGTGGGATTTTTAGCAACTGTTTAAGATTTTTTTGGTTGCATTTGTTCACTTTATGATTAGTTGTTCGCTCTCTGCTGATAATTACAGGAATGAAAGAAGTGGGGCAAGGTCCAAGTCCGATATGTGAGTTACTTTTAAAATCAGGACTGAGGTTAAAGGAGCAGGGACAAGCTGGACATCAGGATGTGGTTGAGGGGGCAGAGAGGGCAGGAGCAGCTGGAGACAGTGTGGTGGACAGGGGTGGATGAGGGTATGCCATGCTTAATGCCAGCATACGTGTGCCTTGTCTGTTCAGATGTAGTCCGTCCGCCCCAAACAGTTCAATTCAATTCAATTCAGTTTATTTATATAGCGCCAATTCACAACAGATGTCATCTCAAGGCACTTAACAAGAAGTCATTTTAATACATTTATACAAACATTCCAATCAGTTAAAAAGTTTCCTATTTTAAGGAATCCCAGCAGATTGCGTCAGTCATTGGCGTGAGGTTGGGCCCCGTTGATGCAGACTTTCCAACCACAGCAATCCTTCAGCAATCCCTCATACTGAGCAAGCATGTAGCGACGGTGAAGAGGAAAAACTCCCCTTTAACAGGAAGAAACCTCCAACAGAACCAGGCTCAGTAGGAGCGGCCATCTGCCACGACCGTCTGGGGGTTTGAGAAGACAGAGCAGAAACACAGAAGGAACAGAAGATCTGATATAAGAGAACTTTCTATGTTACAGAAAGTAAAAAGTTGATAACAGGACACAGTGGATGTTCAGCCACTGGGAGGACCATCCCAGTCGATGCCCCCCGTCCAACAGGGCATTGCAGTCAAGCAGGATGCCAGACCAGGTATATCTTCTATGGAGAGAAAAACACTGAGAGAAAACAAAGTTAACAGTCGAAATAACAGAATGTACTGTAATACAACTGGAGAGATGTAGGAGAAAAGGAAGTAGCAGAGTGAAGAAAATTGGTAAGTCAGTCCTCCAGCAGTCTAAGCCTATAGCAGCATAACTACAGAGATAGCTCAGGATGACCTAAGCCACTCTAACTATAAGCTTTATCAAAAAGGAAAGTTTTAAGCCTGGCCTTAAAAGTAAACAGTGTCTGCCTCACGGACTAAAGCTGGGAGCTGGTTCCACAGGAGAGGAGCCTGATAACTAAAAGATCTGCCTCCCATTCTACTTTTAGAAATCCTAGGAACTACAAGTAAACATGCAGTCTGAGAGCGAAGCGCTCTGTTAGGAACATATGGAACAATTAGATCTCTGATGTATGATGGAGCTTAATTATTAAGTGCTTTGTATGTAAGAAGAAGGATCTTAAATTCTATTCTGGATTTAACAGGGAGCCAATGAAGGTAAGCTAAAACAGGAGAAATGTGATCTCTCTTTTTAATATTCATCAGAACTCTTGCTGCTGCATTTTGGATCAACTGAAGGCTTTTAATGGCATTTTGTTGACTTCCTGATAGTAAAGAATTACAGTAGTCCAGCCTTAAGGTAACAAATGCATGGACTAGTTTCTCAGCATCACTCCTGGACGGAATGTTTCTAATTTTAGCAATATTCCGGAGGTGAAAGAAAGAAATCCTACAAACCTGTTTAATATGGGATTTAAATGTCAAGTCTCGGTCAAACTTAACGCCGAGGTTCTTTACGTTATTGCTGGGGGCCAATTTAATGCCATCCAGATGAAGTGATTGACTAATCAGTTTCTGTTTAAGAACTTCTGGTCCAAAGACAGCAACTTCTGTTTTGTCAGAATTTAAAAGCAAAAAGTTTAGGGTCATCCATGTTTTTATGTCTTCCAGACATGCCTGTAATCTACCTAACTGACTGGGTTCATCAGGATTTATGGATAAATATAGTTGTGTATCATCTGCATAGCTGTGGAAAGGTATCCCATGCCGTCTAATGATTCTACCAATTGGGAGCATATATATGGTGAACAGAATTGGTCCAAGCACAGAACCCTGTGGAACTCCACAAGTAACCCTTGAGAGTGAAGAAGATTTATCATTTAGATGAACAAACTGGAATCTATCAGACAAATACGATTTAAACCAGCCTAGTGCTGTTCCTTTGATCCCTGCAACATGTTCAAGCCTTTCTAGGAGAATATTATGATCGACTGTGTGAAAAGCAGCACTGAGATCTAACAAAACCAGAACAGACACAAGTCCATTATCTGAGGCCATGAGAATATCATTAGTAACCTTCACCAGTGCTTTTGAGTGCTATGATGAGCTTTAAAACCTGACTGAAACTCTTCAAACAGCTCATTACTGTTTAGATGCTCACAGACTTGATTAGCAACAATTTTCTCAAGGACTTTGGATAAGAAAGGAAGGTTAGATATAGGTCTGTAATTCACTAAGTCATCTTGATCAAGGGTAGGTTTCTTGAGTAAAGGTTTAATTACAGCTATTTTAAATTCCTGTGGTACGTATCCGTTTACTAAGGATAGATTCATCATATCCAAAATGGGGCCTGGAACCAAATGGAAGACTTCTTTAAATAATTTGGTTGGAATTGGATCCAACATACAAGTTGAAGGTTTAGATGAGGCTAATATTTTTGATAATTCCAAAAGCTCGACTGAATCAAAACAGCCTAAGCACAACTGAGGTTCTACAGTTCTTTCCGATACTGATTCATTTACTGAGGAAGAAGTAATCATGTTTGGCCAATGATTTTATTTTTAATAGAATTAATTTTATTTATGAAGAATCCCATAAAATCATCACTGAGAGCTGGGGGAATAGTTGGCTCAACAGAGCTATGACTCTGTGTAAGTTTGGCAACTGTACTAAAAAGAAACCTAGGATTGTTTTTATTCGCCTCTATTAATGATGAAAAATATGCTGTTCTAGCTTGTCGAAGGGTCTTTTTATACAGCAGTAGACTGTTATTCCAGGTTAAATAGGAATCCTCTAGGTGTGTAGAGCACCATTTTCTCTCCAACTTCCTAGTATTCTGCTTTAAAGTACGCAACTCTGCGTTGAACTAAGGAGTCAGCCTCCTATGGCTAGCCACTTTCTTTTTTAAGGGGGCTACACTATCTTATGCCAAACGAAATTAGGACGTAACGCTGTGAACCAGATCATCAATTTCTGAAGGGTTAGAGATAGAATTGCTGCCATCCACTGTGTTACCCTGAGACACTAAGGAAAGTAAGAATGGAACAGATTCTTTAACAATTGTTACAGCATTGTCTGATAAAACTCTACTATAATGAAATTTTCTTTCAGATTTAAGATGGTCAGTTAAAGTAAATTCAAAAGTTATTAAGAAGTGGTCAGACAGGACCGGGTTATGTGGGTGGACTGTTATTTCCTCACACTCAATACCGTATGTCAGTACAAGGTCCACAGTGTGTTTACCCGAGTGGGTCGATCCCTGTACTTTTTGAGTAAAGCCAATTGAGTCTGAAATAGCATTAAAGGCTGCATTTAGGCTATCACTTTCAGTATCCACATGAATATTAAAGTCCCCCACTATAATAACCCTATCAGTATTTAATACTAAATCAGATAAAAAATGTGAGATCTGATCCAAGAATTGAGAGTAAGGGCCTGGTGGACGATACAAAACCACAAACAAAAATGGTCTTAATGTTTTGCAACTTGGATGAGGAAAATTAAGGGTTAGATGTTCAAAAGAACTGTAGCTATCAATTGGTCTGGGACTAATTAGTAAATCAGAACGGAAAATGGTTGCAACTCCTCCCCCTTGCCCAGTATTTCTAGGAATGTGAAAATTTTAATGACTGGAAGGAGTTGACTCATTTATACTGACATAATCCTCCTGCTGCAACCAGGTCTCTGTGAGACAAAGGGAATCAATGTAATTATCACAAATCAAGTCATTTACTGACAAAGTCTTTGAGGAGAGAGATCTTATGTTTAATAAACCACATTTAATAGATTTATTTTTCTGTTCAGTCAAAGTTGTATTTATTTTTATGAGATTTCCATAATTTGCTTTTGTTGGCTTAACTTTTAATCCATTTAATTTTGGCCGTGGGGAAGACACTGTTTCTATAGGGTAATGGGTGGGTAACAGTACAAA
Source organism: Valencia hispanica (assembly GCA_963556495.2). Classification (NCBI taxonomy): domain Eukaryota; kingdom Metazoa; phylum Chordata; class Actinopteri; order Cyprinodontiformes; family Valenciidae; genus Valencia; species Valencia hispanica. The sequence goes on from OY747711.1 coordinate 28,083,371, forward strand.
AGCAGCAGAGAGGTTGGTTAAACTATGACTCTGCTTCCTAGTCTGGACCCTGGGTTGTCAGTGTTTTGGAGGACTAATAAATTCGGCCATATTCCTAGAAAGAAGAGCTGCTCCATCCAAAGTGGGATGGATGCTGTCTCTCCAGAACAGACCAGGTTTTCCCCAAAATGTTCTCCAGTTATCAATGTAGCCCACATCGTTTGAAGGACACCACCTAGACAACCATTGATGGAATGACAGCATGCGGCTAAACATGTCGTCACTGGTCCGATCGGGCAGGGGACCAGAAAAGATTACAGAGTCTGACATTGTTTTGGCAAACTTATACACCGAAGCAACACTAATTTTAGTGACCTCCGATTGGCGTAACCGGCCCCAGAAAAAGTAAAAAAATTGTCTATAAAACCAATGTTATGCATCACATTGGCAGTGGAAAGCCAGGTGTTCAGAGAAAGCAGCCTGCTGAAACGGCCTATTCCTCTGCTGATGGTGGGAGTGGGGCCAGAGATAAAAACTGATAGGTGTTTGTCTTTTAAAAGATTAAACAAATGAATAAAATCCCGCTTTAGGAGCTCAGACTGCTGTTTACGGATGTCGTTGGTGCCAGCATGAATTATAACTTTACTCACGGTTCGGTGGCTGCGGATGGAGTCCAGGATCTGTTCAAAAATGTCATTTAACATAGCCCCCGGAAAACAAAGAGTAATGGCTCCTCTCATCCTAATGTGCCAGATTATTGAATCTCCAATGATGAGTGTGGTGGGTGGCTGGTCTGAAGGCTGATGGTGAGAAGAGGATCCCTCGCTGTCCAGGACCTGCTGGATGTTGGGCGGCTTGGCTTCCCCAGGACTGCAGCGATGTTTAGTGCGCGCCGAGGGCTCGTTCCGTGGATTCGGGGTGAAATGGAGCACTCCTCGGCGGATCCCGGGTGTAGTCCTGGGTTTGGTGCGACATGGGTGGCTACTGGAATCCCACTGCTGCTTCGGCTGCTGGGCGGGGATGGGCGGCGGTCCTGTGGAACTGCTGGGCTTCGGTGCGGTCGGAGGGACGGCCAGAGGAGGAAAGTCGTGCTCCAGGGCACCGAAGCAGTTAGACAGCAGAAGGCCGGGAGAGGGAGAACGGTGGCGGCCGCTCCGGGCGCCCCCACCGCGGCCAGGCCCGACTGTCGACCATGCACCCTGGGGCACCGGAGTGGAGCTAATGGGGACTTTTGGTTTAGCCCCCAGCTGGAACCAGCGCTCCTCCTCTGCCGCAGTTGTTATACCACCGCCAGTGTTGGTCAGTCCGAGTCCGCCTGGAGACCCAGCGATGGAGTCCCCCTCCACAGCTTCACCGGGCTGGCAGGGTATTGGGTCGGCGGTGAAAGTCCGTCCGAACAGGATGTCCACGTCGCGCTCGTGGTCCAGGATTTGGTGGAGATTAGAGATCCTCTGCTCCAATTCTATGGTTTTCTTGGTGATGTTGACGCAACCTTCACACCCGGAGCTACAGGTGAGTGGAGCCATGATAGAGTCCGTGCTCTGATTTAAAACGCCCTGATAAAAAGAAATAAGTCGCTAAAACTTAGTGGTGATAAAAACGGTTAAAACTAGTCATAAAAAATAACATGAAAAAAAGGATTAAAAACCAGTTAAAACCGTGTTAATTTGGAAGCCGGAGTTGGCAGGTTTCTCGTTTGAGATGGACGCCGACGCATGCGCACTTCAGACAATCAAGCTTCAAGCTTGATTGTCCGCCGCCCATGATCTGCCTCGCGCTGCTTCGCACTGCCTGTCTGCCGCTCGCAGTTTTGCGGGAGACGTACAGTGCGCGTCATCGCTCATACTCACAGTGTGTGAGTACCGTTTCACCTCTGTTTTGAGAAGCGAGCGAGGATCGCTGCACAACTTGCGCTATGTGCACTATAAGTCAAGGTTGCACGGATATTGGTGGCTGCCTTTTGTTTTCCAACTGTTTTCGGCAGAAGAGAGGCGTAGCACGCCGAGGGTGGAGACCGAGACGTGAGAGCGTCAAAGTAAATCAGCTGTTTGTCTGTCAGTCGACACAAGGGAGGAGCGCTTCGTGGAGCTGCTTGGTGAAAAGAACTTCTTGTAAGGCTGTTACCTGGGCGGAGAACAACCTGGAGTAGTAGGTGGATCCTGACACAAAGACCGCCTTCCTTATTGGTGACTGAGAACAAAATCCGGACGTCAACTTTTATTTCTTTTTTTAACTTCTTGCCAGCAGCGACTGATCCACCACGAAAATAAGTTGTGCTTTACAGCTCGGTTCATCAGTCTCTTTTTTTCCCCTTACGTGGAACCGGGTGCCACGTATTAAAAAGCCCGGGTGAGTACAGTGTGTCCCATTGAAGTGGCCACTTCATTTACGCTTATTCACGCAGCTGCGTGAAGTGTATTACAACTTGAAATGTACAACGTATTACAACTTATAATGTTGTAGTAAAATAACGAAAGTACAGTTTTCCTACTTTTTAAGTAAAACGTTTTTTAGGCCTATTTAAGGAGATGTAGTAAAAAATTAAAAATTTAAAAATCCCCCCCACCCCGACGATAGCATCGTCCATCGCGATGTTTTACTGTGAACATCGTCAACTGCCAATTTGGGGGACATCGCCCAACCCTACTATAGTGCCCCCCGGAGCCTGTTAGCAAGTAAAAGAAATATAAATTGGCCACAAGTGAGTGAAAAAAGGAGCGGCTTATAGTCAGAAAATTACGGTAAGTAAAAATATTTTTAAAATTTTTGCACAATCTAATTTTAAAAAAATTTCTGTGGAGGAATAAGTAAGATCTTTGGCTGAAATTATACATGATCAGAAGATTATTTTAGAAGAGGGTTTTAAAGAGCTCTAAAAAGAATTTGAAACAACCACTGTGTTGAAAAAAAGTAGAGGACATTTGAAACAACTGCCAACTTGCTCAGATCTGGCGGCTCAGTTTATCCTGAAAACAGACCATGAGGTCCTAAAAGAAGTCTTCAAAAACCCTTAAATGTCATTATGGGACATACAGCAGTCTCTTGCTACTGTTGATATGAAAGTTCATTACTGTACTATCTGAAACAGGTCGTACTAATTCAGTATCCTTGGGATGTGTGCAAGGAGGAAACCTTTGCTCTCTAAGAAAGAAATGAAGGCTAGGCCAAAGTTTGCCAGGAAAAACATAGAATAAGGCCAGGACTTCTGGAATAACATTCTTTGGACAGATGAGTCTAAAACCTAAATATTTGGAGACCAGAACAGAGGACATGTTTGTCTAAAAAACAAATGTAGGATTCCAGGATAAGAGCCTCAAATAAGCTGTGATGGATGTATGTGAATGTATGTGAAAATGTCATTGTTTGTTGATGCTTTAAGTAGCTGTATCTGGACAGCTCACCAATGTAGAATTCACCATAAACTCTGCCATGTATCAGTGGGTGCTTGAGAAAAATGTCAGACCATCTGTAAAAACATAAAACGATGTCAAAGGCTGGTAGATATCTGTAAGTAACATCTCACTGAAGTCATTTTAGCCAAAGGTGATATGACTAGCTATTAAGAGGTTACAGTGTCCTAACTTTATCCATAGTTAGAAAACACATGTTTTTGATGTTTTGTTTAAAGGAACAGGGGGGAGGATTTGTAAATAAAATAAACATCCATGTCCAGTTTTTTAATGCTGTTGGGTGATGAAGCGTTATAAACCAAAAAGAATGAGCCCACCCACGTATCGCTCCATTTTCTTACACTGGCTGTGTGCTGCAAAATGTGCTGCAGTTCGGGGCCCAAATTTCCCGCGCTGTCCTACGGATGTGACGTCAATTGACACGGCTTGCGCGTTCTCAACAGCTTTAAAAGAGGAAGAAAAATGGTCGCAGACCTCTATTGATTTAATCGTGAGAATTGATTCTTCTGCAACTAGGAAACGACCAAGGATGACTCACAGCCCACTAAAAAATGGCACTAAGAAAAAGAAGTATGTCACTGTGAAGAGGTATGTTTTTTTGTGAAGCGTTTGTGCGTGCGGCTGGCTGCAGTTACTTGCAGTGCCGGCCACGTCGCTCGTGAGTTTCGTTTCTTCATTCTGCCCCCTGCTCCTTTAAAGTTTAAAATAATGTTACATTTGCAATATACTTGAAATTAAATCACTTTCTTTTGCAGAGATAAATAATAGAAACGCTATGTAAGAAAGAACTCAGTATGGGATATTTTGTCTTTCATAAGATCTACCTGCAATGATTTTGGCATACAGATTGCCAGATGAGCTGTTGCTGAGATCTCGCGAGAGCTGTGCGTAAGTAATATGGCGGTAAACTGGTCAAACAAACTCGGGTAAAAACAAACCATAACATTCGAGCCAAATATAGCAAACGTTTGATAATAATAACAACCATTATTTTGTATTTCTCCATAAAAAAAACTGGACGAGGAAACCTTGCACAGCCTGAAAAGCTACTTGGACGAGTGCTTTGACAACATTGTTATGGGCAAGCCACAAAAATCCACCTCTGCTATGCCGACAAGCACACCATCACAAAAACGCACCCCCAGCGTACTCCTTGGCTTTATTAGTCATGTAACACTGGTCAGATAAGAGTTGTTTTATCATTCAACTATAATCTAATGTTAGCACAGCTCTGTAAAGTTGTTTACATTACTCGATGTGGGCGGGGCCAGGGCTAAGCACTGGGATACTGGCTCTTTTTTCTTTTCTCATCTTCACATGTCTATCACCAAATGTCTTTGTCACTCCTTTTTTCTTCTTTTATCACTCACACACAGAATGTTTTCATAATATAACTATTTCTTTCTCTCTCACCCTCACCCTTCACACCTTCGCAACTTTCTTCTATTTTTCTCTTTCTTATATCTCAGCTTTTGGATTTTCAATCAGGCAGCCCCAAGCACAAACTAATAATGCACCTGTGTTTATCTGTTTCTATAGTGATATGGACTTTACAACTTTTGTCTCAAAACTATTGCTACTCTAAGGTTTGTCACATGGAATTTTCATGGAGCTGGCACCAGAGAGAAAAAAGTTAGGATTTTTAACCAGCTTAAAAGATTGAAGGCAGATGTCGTCTTATTACATGAAACCCATAAATCTACCTCAGCTGCAGTTGATCTTAAATACCCTGAGTTTCCTAATGTGTTTTCTGCATGCTATAACAAGCAAACCATCACTAGTTCCCTAGTTCCCTAGGTCCACTAGGGGGACCTAGGGAATTACTTTTTTTCAACAGGCTTGAGACAACACAACCTGACAGAAAAAAATAGTCATAATGCACATCAAATTAAACAAAAGACCATGCGCTACAAGGGTATCTAAACTATTTTTACCAACCACAAACAACTCAGATGCTACGTAAATAACTATTTGCGAACAAACTCGTAACATCATAGTTTTGTCAACCTAACATCATAGTTTTGTCAACCCAGCCGCCACATTTCTGGCTCTACCGCAGCAATCATTTGTCCTAAATTCACAAGCAGTCCCTCAAATGAAAGCAGAGAACCAGCCGATTCCAAGGATACATCTGCCAAGACGCTACACCAAAGCACCGCGGAGATATAAGCCAAAGTATAACACAACAGGAAATCGCTTTACAGAATCGCAGTAGTAAAATTTGCCTTACCTTTGCTGTTTTGCCGTGTAAAGATGATTTCTTCTACAAATAAACGTTACTTTCTGATAGTTCCATCTCTTATGCACCATTCAGAACTTTTCGGGCGTCTCTCTTACTATTTGTGGCTCCTATAAAGTGTTTTTGTCGTCTGTTCGCTGAGAATGCTGGCACTTCCTGGTACTCTGTTCTCGGCTCTCTGGTTGGCTGACTGTGTTGTCAATCTTATTTGGAAAGTTTTTGCGTTATTCTATAGGCTTCTACGAATCCAACAAGGTATCGCTCATCAAAATTGACCAATCCGCTGCGAGGGTAGGTCTTTGCGTAAAATAAAACTACCAGCCGGCAAGGCATGCGCATTACAAAAGAGGGCGCACAGCACACAGGATGAAAATATAGATATATACATTATTGCATTTTTTTTAACAGATTTTTTTCCAAAAACTCCCAAAAGTGTTTTTTTCAGGACTACTGAACACTATGTGACATTAAAATAAAAAATATTACTTTTACATGACAAAAATAGAAATGGCACTTTGTGCCCAACTGTGCCAAACTGGACACCTCGCCTGACTTGCCTGTACTAAAACCACTCTAGTTTTGTCCTGCTTCACATAATCAGTATCAACTTTTGCAGATATGTCCACATGTTGTATTTACATTTTATTGAGTAACCACTGCCATTCAAGCAATATCCATAGAGTTTTTCAATAAAAAAACATGTTTGTTTTTTTAGGCGGAGCAACAAAAAAAAACATTTTTGCTGTGTTCTATCTTCAGTTTCTCCTAACCAGTAACAGATAACATGCATAATGATACATCTATCAATTCTACTCAATGTTACCTTTACAATGACACAAAAATGGTTCACATACTCCTTTTGGTTGCTGAAATATAAAAAATTTTAATGGGTAAGCATTTTTCGAGAAACAGGCTTCAAATTAGGCCGAGGTGGACTCTAGGGTTCAACAGGCTAGACTGGTTTAGATCTCTGGACTCCTCTGTCTCTAAATTTCTTTGGAAAGATAAACCCCCACGTATCAGCTTAAAAACACTGCAGAAGACCAAAGAAAAAGGAGGTCTAGATCTACCAAACTTCCATAATTATTTCTTAGCCAACAGGCTCCAATACATCTCAAGATGGTTAAACATAGCTACCTAGATGAGTCCTGGATAGTCGTAGAACAGACACTGTGCAATAAGATAAAACTTTCAGACCTACCATTTATTAGCTCAAATATATAACGACATGAATGCTTTAAAAGCATAAATATGAGCTGCTCTCTGACAGCATGGTGGGAGTTTCTAAAAATGACAGAGTCCACAATAATCCCATGCAGACGTACACCCATCTGGAATAACCCTGACATCTTGCAAAAAAAAATGTATGATAAGTTTTCCAGACTGGAGGTGCAATGGAATTGAATATTTGGAACATATATTTGAAGGAACAGACTTTATCCCATTTAATACATTAATTACACAATATGGAATTGATAAAAACAAATTCTTAGAATATCAACAAATTAAATCTATTATTAAAGGTAAATTTAGGCTCAATACAGTTGAATTACAAATTCCAGCAAGAGTTTGAGATTTTCTTAATCTCAACCCCCCCAATTGCTGTCTAAAATATACAAAACTTTATCTACATTAGATGAATCAATAGCCATCCCTATTTCAAAATGGGAGGCGGATTTATCAGCCAGCTTTGACCAAAACGTCTGGTCTCAGATATGTTTAAGAACCTTTAAAATAACAAAAAATCCTAATTTGCAATTAATACAATACAAAATCCTTCATAGAGTACATTATACAGGTCAACGGATGTTTAGGATGGGGTTTATGTCTTCTAATACCTGCTTACAATGCACAAGCAATATACCAGATACTTATATTCATCGCTTTGGTTCTGTCCACCTGTTAAGAAATTTTTGTGCCAGATATGTGAGGACTTATCAAAGTGTCTGAAATGTAACATTCCACCATCTCCCTCAGTTTGCCTGTTAGGAAATTTAAATGATGTCACCATGGATATAAAGTCAGTTCTAATGGTTCACATTGCCTTATGCATCGCTAAGAAAACTATCCTCCTGAACTGGAAAAATAAAAAGGCTCTTTATATTGATCAGTATAGAAATCTCTTGTTGGACCATAGTGGTCTTGAGACGGCCTCTGGCTCCATATCTGATCAATCTCTCTGGGCTCCTTTGATCGGCTCCATCACCTAGTAGGGGTGGGGGGCACTTGGTTTTGTCGTTTGGGATACTGTTGCTGATGTGTGGGTTTTTGGGGTTGGAGGCGTCTGGGTGGGATCCGTGGGGGTGGGATCACTGGGCGGATGGGGAGCTGGACGTCGTGGCCCCAACCTGGGGTTGGGCTTTGGCAGCTTTGGGTGGTAACTCCTGATGGCTGCATGCGGTGCCTTAGGGGGGTTGCACTGATGAACATGAGTTACTGTGGGGGCTCTGGGGCGCCGCGCCCCCTAGCTGTGGTCCTGGCCGGGGGTCGGCCGGCGTGGGGTCTCTGTTGCCCGTGGAGGTCGAGGCCGGCCGGCATGTGCAGCCGCCTCTCTCTTTTTCTCTGGGCCGATAGTCATCGCCGGTCCCTGTATGGCGTCTCGCCTTGTTTGCTGGTTGGGGTGCCTGGCTGCTGGTCACGGTGGCTGGGTGGCGTTTCTAGGCCTGATCAGTCCTTTTTCACACTGGACTTAGCTCCTGGGTCTTGGTCTTTGTGCGCTGCGGGGTGCTGGGGTCGGGGGTTTGGCTGGGTTCGGTCGGACTTACGGGTGGACTTGCCGGGTGGACTTGCCGGGTAGTGGGCGTGCAGGGCAGGTGGGTGGGGCGCTGGGTTTGGTCGCCTGCCAGGCCATTGAGCAGCAGTGGTCGCTCCACAAGGGAATGGGGCTGGTGGATGTTGGCCTGGTGGGTCGGCCGCCCGGTTCATCGGTTTGCTCCTGGTCTCGGCAGGTACGTCGCCGGGGTTTGGGCTGCGGGGGCCTCCGATGCGCAGGTGGCGCTGGGGGCCTCCTTTGCTGGCAGGGAGGCTAGTGCTAACTTGCGACAGGTGCTCTCCCCCTACGAGGGCACTTGGACGGGGGGGTGAACTCAACCTCGGTGTCTAGTGTCTTTTGTGTTCTGATAGTAGAGCGAATGTCAGGGTGGGATTAGTTCTCCTTCTGGGATGGGGCTGGGGGGACTGCCTTGGGGTCCGTGGGGCTTGGTGGTGCTGTGGCCGTGGGCCCCGGGTTGAATGTGCCATGGCCTCCCTCCCCTGGTGGATCCCGGTCAACAGCGGTGTCTATTGAGGTCAGTGGGGGAGCTGGCTCCCTGGGAAGAAATTTTGTCTCCCAGTCCTTCCCTCCCCATCGCCAAACACCTCTGTCCACCAGCTCCATCAATTTACCACTAATATAGGGTCTTGGGGCATGGGCACATCACTGGGGTGCTAGGAGGGGTTTCCCTCCTCACTATCCCCTGGCATCCTGCGTCCCAATTTTAATATACAACTTAGACACTCCCACTTAAAACATTTTCATGCGACATACATGCAGGGACTTTGGGGTGGGCACACTTTTTGGCATCCAGAGGGGGAGTGGTTCAGTCAGCTTCACCTCTGTTGCCGGTGCCCACTGTTAAACCAAATATAGACACTGAGGGCTCGAGGTGGGGGTTGGGGGATGTGTGGCTGCCTTCCCCACTCCTCTGTATGCACATTATAACAACACGCATCAACACCATACTCGAGCGGGAGGAGGGAGGCTAGGGGTCTTCTCACACCCCGGTTCGCGGAGGAACCAGGGTGGAACAGGTGGTCTGGTTGGGTCACTGTGGGGCCCTTGGCGGTCTGCTTGTCTCCGTCCTAGAAGGTAGGGGGTCCATCTCCCGGGTCCGGGGGCTGGTGGCTCTACTGGGGCATCGGTACCTGGACCTGGAGCCATAAAGTGTGTATGGGGTGTGTGAGTGAGGGTACAGCGTCATTTCTTGGGTGTCTTGGTGAGTCAGTGAGAATATATGTGTTTAAGAGGGAGGGAACGTATGACTGTGTCTGTATGTCTTTGTCTACCTGTCAGGTTGGGTCTTGGGCTGTCCTCTCGCCTGGCGCACCTCAGGCCTTACAATTAATGGGGGGCCTATTTCCCCTCCGTCACTCCCCGCCAGTGACGGATGCCCCTGCTACTGGTGCGTCGGTGGTCAATCCGGTTCGGACATGGTGCGTGCCTGGCCGTGCCTGGGGGGGGGGCGGTGTGTCGGTCAGCCGATGCGCTGGGGCGATGTCTTCCTTTGGTTGGTTGGGGCACCACTTTTAGGGGTGCCAGGTTTTGGATTGTTGGGTGGTGCCTGCTCAGTGGTTCGGCGGGATACGGATCCAGTGTCTCTGCTCGTTCGATCACCTGTTCTGTGCGCACCATGCGTTGTCGGTTCATTGGCGGGTTGGACCGGCCCTGGCCTTTGTTGGATGTCTGGTCTCTGCGCTCTGCGCTGCGCGGGATCAGGACTCAACTCAACAACTTGGTGTCCAGGTGCTGGCTGAGCCCGGCCTGGGGATGCTGTCCATCCGCTGCGACTATCGGTGGGGCACCCCGACGTGGGGCAGGGGTGGGGCGCTGGGATGTTGGCGGTGGGGATTGGCCTAGGGTGGTGGTGGTGCGTGTAGGCCGGTGGGGGCCCCTCGTCGGCCAGTCCCTTGTCGGGTCCCTGCTGTGGGGTGGGGCGCCCCTGGGCCCCGGCTCTTCCAGACCATGAACCGGCCCGCCCTGGCGCGGCTGGTTGCCGGCGGGGCCCGTGGGCTCGTCACTGCTGCCCCCCGGGTCCCTGCATAGTAGCCGCTAGACATTCCCCTGGCGTTCTCCTTTGCTCCTCTCTTGAAGGATGCGGTCGGCCCCGCCCGGGTCCGCTTGGGCCCTAGGGGTCCTTTGGACGTCTTGGCTCCAATCTCCTTCATGTCTGCATCGATTCCTGGGAGACGGATTGATGCCTGCTCACACCAGCTATTGAACACTCTTATGGAGAAACCTTATGTGCACCAGCATGCTCATACACACACATAGATGTGGGGTCTCTGCTGTTTACAGATATATTATTGGGCTGAGGTTATCATTACTAGAGCTTGATTAATCGGTACCATGAGTTTTTCTGTGGCATTGTTTTTGTATTTTTATATCCATTTTTGTGTGATGTGGTTGTGTAGTTCTTAGTTCACGATGTTTGGTTTGTTTTGTCGATGTTCCTTTTTGTGTTTTGTTTTGTTTTTTCCCCTCTCTCTGCCGTCCTGTGGGTATGGAGGCAGACTTCAATGTCTTCCTGTGTTTTCTTTGTTCCCCTTCCTCTCTTGTATTTTCAACTCACCCTCTCTTGACTTTTTGTTTCCTTCCTCTCTCCTTCATCTTCTTTCTTTCTTCCCCTTAATTTTCCGTCTCCGTGTCCTTAACATCAGGAAATAAAAACCCAAGCAATTCATAATAAATATTTTTTACACATATATCAAGTGGAGTATTATAGCAAAAGCTGTACTGCTCCGCTTGTGAAAGTAAATCTGTTGGGCTTCTACTTGGTACTCAGACACCAATTCTGAGCTCCACACTGCCAAACAGGACACGTAAAAAAAAAAAAGATCTACCAGCAAAGACAATTTTAAGTATTTTTCTCCAATTAAATTGAAAAACGAACAGGCAATGACATAACAATTTGATGTATTTCTATACAGATCAATTGAACTATTTCTTCAACATAGCAAAGTGTCACTTTGTGTGAATTATGCTTACTGCGGAAGACTACACAGCAGGAATGACAGCAGAAGAAGAGATACCAGGAAGTACTCTCCTCAGACACCAAAACAAAATGTAACCGGTAATTTTAGCCGTGCAAAGCAACCACTCTTTTGAAGATGTAGATGCTCATCTACTTATTTATTTTCTATTCCTGGAGGTCATTAAATAAAAGGCTCTCTTCTTCTAGTCCATCACATGGAAAAGACAGAGACACAAGGCACACAAAGTATGCACTCTTAGACATCATGGAATCCAAATTTCCCTGAAATGTATGTCTTTAGCCAGTGGAAGGAGCAAACTAAGACAATCAGGGAGAATATACTTTAGCAAAAAGGTTACACCAGAGGTTTCAATGGGTACCCATCTTGCTGTTTGAAGACAATGTTAAACATTAATGTGTAATAATTTATCTAAGGAGAGGTAGACAGAAAGATACGTCTCATCCCTGTTAAAATGGAACGCAAAACAGGAGCCACTGACCTGATCCTCCTGGAAACTGGTGCACGCTATACACAGTTGCCAGAGGGTGTGTGTTGTCATCCAAATGAGATAAGTTTATTTTCCTGAGACCGGCATTTGTTCCATCAGCCTGTAGGGTCACAGACCACGCTAGGAAGCAGTGGGGTGTCCTCCTCAGCACCTGCAGCTCCAGCGAGGTCGCCCGCAAGCAAGGAAAGGCTTTGGCTGCTGCCCAAATATCTGCTTCCACCTTCTGTGCAAACGCGCCAGCCTTAGGAAACCAGGAGGCTGCAATATTGTGGAACAAATGTCCTCTAATCTCAACCTGCCGGTCTGGGGGCCTCAGTAGGTCCTCCAGGTTACCCTGTCTTTGCATTTTTTGCTTTTAGAGTGGCATCCTTCATAAGTTATAACTGCGAAATAACTAAATAATACATATTACATGCAGTTAGCATCAATCTGTAGTGAAGATTTGGTATAGTTTTAAATCAAAAACTTGGCATGTTGAACATTAGTATCTTCACAATAAGCAGATAGCAATGAACAGTTAACATAACAAAAATTGCAATTTCCTTTAAGATTTAAACTCTCACTCTAACTCTGAGATTTTTTATTTCCAAAAGGTGTTCCATAATAAAGAGGTTGAAAGCTAAAAAGGGTTTTAAACATCATACTAATACTGAAAGTACCTCACATAGTGTCTTTTCCACTCAGTGACAGCGTTCAAAAAGTGTTGGTGTTAATCTGACTTAGAGTGGTGCATTCACCAATCAGCAAAAGATCTATCCATCCATCCATTATCTGTACCTGTTCATCCTATGCAGGGTTGCGGGGGTACACCCTGGATAATCGCATCGCAGGTCAGAAAAAGATTACATATTTGAATTTGTGATTGGTTAGATCCAATCAAGATAAAAGTCCTTCTAACCAGTCAGTGTCTTTTTGGATCCCTAGTTATCATGTGTTGCCTTGTGTTTTTTTATGTTGGGGACATTTAATGCAATGAAGCAGGAAAAAAAATTATTCTGCATATTACAGCCCTAATTAATTATTACAAAGAAGCTACAACATGTCATTTTTGTAGTGCATTTATAAACATCTTGGAAGAAAAAAGAGCATACAGGAACAGACTTTTTACTTTTCTCTTTTGATTTTGAATATAGTTTGATAATCAAAATAAATTGAAAACTTTCAAAAGTAGCATTGTAGACATTGTAATATTTATCATCAAACCTTCACAAATAATTTACAGAACAACCCCTGTTTAATCTTTGTTCCCTCATTATTAGCATGTGCCAGAAATCTCACTCTAAAAATATACTTTTAAGGTCTCTGCTACTAGCTGGTAAATAAACTACACTAAATTGGTAACTACATGACATTCCTCTATTGTTATATTCTACACATAAAACAATTACCCCTGTATGAAAATTGTACAAGCAGGTAATAACATTGTAATAATTTGCTAACTGCAAAATATCACAGTCTTATTACAGTTTTATTCCCAAACTATTACTAATTTGTTACCATCCTTTATCCAAGTCATAGAAGGAAATACCACCTGTGGGCAGTTTTTATTAAATTACTTTCAGAGCCACAGCTCAGCTTTATCCAAAGACACATAAGATATGTTCAAATGGTAGTTTAAGTCCTTGTTTTGCACTTAGAATCGGCCTGATTGGATTTAGTAAATGTGAGTCTTAACCTTATAAATCTGATACTCCCAATCCAGTTTTCAGAACTGAAGAAGCTTCTTGGATGAGAGACGAAACGTATTCAAGACAACAAGAAAAGTCCAGTTGCCTTCATTTAAACTCTCAAGGATTTAGTAAATGGTTTTCAGAAAGAAATAATTGTAAGTAGGCCTATATGTAATTTTTTAAGGTCAAATCAGGGCTGCACAGTGCAAGATACACATACGTGCAAAAAACTGTCTGTGTGATAAACTATTTTTCATAAGTAACACTTGTGCGACAGCTTTGCAAGATGCTATTTTTATTTGTTTTTACTGTAAATACCAGTTCACATTTTACGCATTTACAGCTCTAAAGATATGTCTCACTAAACGGCGCAAGATTTCAGTGGATCAAACTGCAAGAGGTCTCATTCTAGCAGGATGCACCAAAAGCCAACATCAGGAGCAAACCGGGGTCATCCAATTTCTGACACTGCCTGAAGCATGTTGCCAACTTAGTGACTTTGTCGCTATTTCTAATGACTTTTCGGACCCCCTTAACAACTTTTTTTTCCAAAAAACAACAAATCTAGCGACATTTCTTACCACCCTTAGCTACTTTCTGTGAAACTTTGTCGCCGATATTCCCTGCAGATTAGAGACCCTGTCTTTCTGCATCCAGACTGTCCCTCCAGATGCTCAGAAAAGGGAATGATCTCCGAATGTGCATTGCGAACGAAACGGCTCTTAGACCCGCCTCTTTGAGGTAACTGATCGGAGCCAGCTTCTTGTTGGGGGAACCAAACCAGAACCACTTTCTTTTTTCTTTTTTTATCTGTTCAAGCTTTACGTTATTGCTGTATAGATGCATTTCAAATATATTGACTATTCAAGATGTCGTAAAGTGTAGCATATGCAAAGTTAAAGTATTTGAGCAGGCTGTACAGTTATCTACATTATCTTATTTTTTCTATGTTGTTTCACAATAACTAGTTCAGTTTATAAATATTGTACATACAATCAGTTTGTTTTTGTACATAAAAAATTTTTTTTACCACTATGTTCCATGGTGAATATAATATGACATAAATAATAAATATTTGACACAATTATGTTTGTAGATTAGTAGTTAATTTTACACATAGATTTACATTATTTTTGGTGATAAATAAATTTCAAAGGAACCCCAGCTATAAAGATGTGTAGGCCCTAATAAGCCAGAATTTTTCTCGTGTACCAAAATATGTTGTTAGAAACACCTAAATATTGCCATTGATTTAAAAATCTATAATATTTAGTACATATTTTGACCTACGTAGGATGCCATGTTTTCCACACGCAATGCACTCTGGAGACATATATTGGTTGCACTTGGTAGAATAGCTATTGACGCTAGTGTTTGTTTACGTGTTTACAGTAGTAATTATTAAGTAATATGCCACATTGCACTGCTTTTGAATGCAATTTCCAGTCAAAAGGCAACAAGGGGAGTGATGTGAGTTTACACTACTTTCCTACGGACAAGAAGAGGAGAAAGCAGTGGGAAGATGCCTGTGGACATACACAACTTCCCAAAGATTCGTGGCTGTGTTTCCAACATTTTTCTCCTGATGCTTTTGAGGCTTTTAGTCGACCACAACTACTGAAAGATCTCACCGGACTGGCTGGGTATAAGCGAAGACTGAAACTAAATGCTTTTCCGACCATTTTCTCACACAAGGAGCCTAAACGCCCTCGGGGAGAAAGTGAAATGCGCGGTAAAAAGCACCAAAGACAAGAGGCGCTGGACACTCTCCTGAGCAGACAACCCGATCTTGCAGTTGCCGCTTCTGTCACGTTATGCGAACCATTGAACATGCCACTCGTCACAGATGAAGCTGATAATTCACCTATCCAGTCAGTAAAGCAATCTGTAAGTGTAACAATACAGTGTTCTCCAAATTTGACCAATGCTGCCACTCAGAGAGACAGATTCAGATACGTCAGATGCATTTCACTGTATATATTTCGTTTTACTGTATATCCTAATTATCTATAAAGCACACGACAGCCCTGGATGCTAATAATCTCCAAAATGATAGATAACTGAATAATTTTGATCACACAATAACTTACCGTGAACTTCTGCTGACAGAAATGGGAGCTCTTGACAAAAAAAGCTCTCTCTCTCTCGGTTACAATGGAGACGCATTTGCCGAACATGCACCACCGGTTTTGTCCAGCTCTCGCTTCATCCCGCCTTCTTGCTCTTCATTTTGATGCTCGTTTTGTAAAACATCGTCAGTGCTGTCTTCCTCATTAATGTTTTGCTCAGATTCAAATTGAAAAGGCTGAACAGATGACATGTTTATGTTGCTGAACAGTCAAAACAGGGTCCCAAAGCCGGCTGGTGAAACCAAAGTGCAACCATATGACGTCTCTACCCAGAGTGCATTGTGACGCTAACAACAATGGTGACCTACAAGTTAAACTAGTTTTACAAATTTTATAAAAACAAAGACATGAAGAAGGTTTTTCATACCACTTTATTATAACTGATACTAACATTCTTCTTCCAGTTTTATGGCCCTCACCTCTGGAACAGGCTGCCAGAGGACCTCAGGGCAGCAGAGAACATTCATGTTTTTAAGAGCAGGCTCAAGACTCACCTTTGTAGCCTAGCTTTTAACTGATTATTATTTATTACTGTCTGTTTAATTGCTCTGCATGTTTTATATGATTATATTTTTATCAGTTTTACTATTTAATCTTAGCACATTAATTTACTGTTTATTTTTCTACTTTAATCTATCTTAATCCCCGTTCCAGTGTTTCCTCTGTGGGAGCCCTCTGCCCCGGGAGCGGTGGTCGGCTGTGGCTCCCTGGGTGCTCTCCAGGTGGAGCTTGGTTGGAGGTGGGGGAAGATGGTTTTATGTGGGGTCATTTTAATCTGTAAAGCACTTTGTGATGCAACTTCTTGTATGAAAAGCGCTTTATAAATAAAGTTTGATTTGATTTGATGTATCTTTCAAGAACTACAAGTCTTTGTAGCCGGGGTTCTTTTTAAGAAAAAAGAAATGTAAAGAGCTGTTTGAAAGCCAAAAGAGCTGGTTATTTTTAGTGAGCCGAGTCATAGGAACTGGCTCTCCTAGAAGAGCTGGACTTCCAATCACTGATGTGCAAGCAGCATGATCACACTATATCGACTGACCAATCATAAACCTTTTTCGGTTCAATTCACCCAGTCACAAACGAGGTTGTCTTGTATTAATTCAAAAGTAAAAAGAAATCTGCAAGTATATAAGACCATCCTTTCTTTTATAAGCCACACACGAACACCAGGCTGAAGCATGTCTGCACTGCTTTGCACACCTATGGTGCATTCAAGGAACGTTCAAAATATATGGTGAGTTTAACAACGTAGGGCTTAAAGTTATAACAAAAAACATAAATAATAACATAAGCTATAAACCTCTGTTTTTAATGGTGGTGGGCAAGCAACGTTTGGTGCCTCCTATATATGCCCTGCTTATTTTTACTAAAGTACTAAAAAAAACAAACTATTGTTTCTATTAATTTTGTCTTCTTAACATATCTCAGCTGTTTGTTTTTTTCAGGCCTAGAAATTTTGTTTGAAAGATCTTGGATGTCCAGTTACAATTTTTTTGTCTGTGGTTCAAAACCAGCAACCTCTGTTGCACTGCAAATGCATAAATACTAACACCACTTGTTTCATTACTATTCCAATTGTATTAACATTGTTTTTGTTCAAACTTTAAGATATGATAAAATATGTATTTATATTTATTTTACATAAATACAAAAACTAAAGACAAAGGTTTGGCAATTCTTCAGTTTTGGTCCTTTTTGTTGAACTCTTATTTAACAAATTCCAATTTCAGCCCACCCAATCTTTGAACAAAAAAAAACCTGTGGTTTTTATCGCATGGCACACCAGACGTTGCCCTGTGAAGTGTGATATTGGAAAAATAATATTTTGAAATTATTTTCCTGATCACTGACTTATCTCCTGGAATTTTTCCACCAATGAAAAGTTCTGCAGTTTGAGCAAAACAAACGGAAATGTTCTCATCTATGGCAAATGAAAATTATTTTTACTGTTCCAAAAAGTGACTTTCAATTTTTCCTAATCAGTTCTAATAGATAACAATTAAAATTTGTAGTGCATGAAAGAGAAGCTGTTTCTGCTTCCAGATCCAAATTCATCTTGTTCAGGATTTACTTTGTTTATAGTGGCTTTAAAGGTAGTATAAAACCTAAAATTGTTTAAAGATTTTTTATTTTTTATTCTCCGTTTCAGGTAATCCCAGAATATACTGCATATAATGCTACCTTTGTTTTATTTTGACATAAAATGCAGATCTATAGCAGCAGCTTAGTCCCCAGCTGTTATTGTGAAAAAAAGCATGGGTCCCAAGAATAAGGAGACCACTTAACCTCATCTACTCCTCAGTTTAAGGTAGTGAAGATGTTGATGAAGTCTTCACAGAACATCACTTAATAGATAAAAACCACCCTCCTTCCATCCAATGTATTGATAAAATATAAGTATAGCCCAGTTAAAAAAAAAACTGTAGCAAAAGTTTGTATATCATCAAAACGTCCAGTAAAGCAGATTTGTTTTAGGGGTACAAGGGAGGGGGAAATGGAAGCAACTAATTTAGTGTGGTTTTAACTGGAGTGCTTCTTCTGGTAACTGCTAACTTCTGATAGAGGGATGCCAGTTTACTGCAGCTTTTTATCTCTGGTGTAACCATCTGCTAGAGTAACATGGAGTTACACAGAGGGGATACAAACCAACTGGTGGAAATAATGAAGCACTGGTTTACAAAGAAGTTTCTTAAAGTAGAACATGCTTGACACCGCTGCAACTTAAAACTACCACCAGACATTGCCAATACACTCCAATTGCCTCAGCAGAAACATAACATGCCCTAACTAAATAAAACTTTACTTTGTACAATTTTAGAAATTAAAACTGTGTTACTTTTACATCCGCTCACACTAGAACATAAGATGATTTAGAAAACTCTGGCTCCACATAAATGCTTTCTCTGAAGCACAAGATGTCTTTTTTTAAACAACCAACATATTTGTGAAATATTTAGGCAAAAGTGATATAATCTATTTGATGCTGTTTTACGTTGTAAAATTATATACATACATACATTTATTCCATAATTTGTTCCCTGGTCCAACAAAAAGAAAAGAATTTGCTTTTGTATTTCTCTGTATTTAATCTTACTGACAACACATCGAAACCTGACTTCAAACCTACGTACTTCAAACCTATGTACCAAACAATATGACTATTGGATACCATTTTACTCTATTTGTATTCTTTTTATACAGTGTTCTAAAGTAAAGATTTTTCCCTCTTACAAGTAAAGGTTTTTTTCTGTTTCCACCTTTTTGTCACACTTAAAAGTTTCAGATCATTGTCAGACAATAAGGACCTGAGTATTTCCCATTTATGAGGGGGAAAAAACCAACTCACAAACCAAATCTGAACCAACCGGACCCTATGTGAAAAATAAAGTGCCACATGAGCCTCAAAAGTAAGTTTCACCTAAGCCTAAGTTCCAAATTTTGTGCCACCTGCCATCATGTATATGCAAAAACTGGCTTAGACATTAGGAAACACAATGGAAAACTTCCAAGGATAACATTTGGAATAAAACATTTTGTTTGGGTGGATATGCTAAATCCAGATAAAAAAATAATGATTTTAATGTGATAGTGAGCAATCTAAAACCCTTCAGAAAAGAACAGTTTAAAACATATTCAGCAGATCTTACCACTTAGTCAAGCTTTCAAAGTAATGTATTTCACTCTTGGTAAAAGAAAAAAAAGACAAAAAAACTATAATTATGATGCTGTAAAAACTGAGAGTGCATTTAATTTTTTAACCATCTTAACCAAACAATGATCAATAAAAAAATCAAACAGCCCTAAACTGAAACAAAGTATAAGACGGTTCAGGTTTCATTGTGCTATTTCTTCCACTCCAATATTGTTGTGTTTTCTGCCATTTCAAAATGAACTCGTCACTTTTTACTGCAAACTACTTTGTGCATTTTACCTTCATTTCTATAAGTATGAAGGGACAAAAATACTAAAATGATTAAAATTAAAGAATCAATGTGTTCTTCACCTTTTTTCAAGAAAATGAGGATGGAACAGATTTGTTTATCACACCTGCTGTTGAGAAAGTGAATAATTTGAGGGTCATTAGAGCTGAAAAGAGGGAGGGGGCTGATGGAGACGGGCAGGGAGGGGTGAGTCTGACAGAGTATCGTCATTGCTCTGACACGTATTGCCAGTGACAGAGGTTAGAGGGTCAGACTTAGGATGGTCTGTTGTCATAAAGGGAAAGCGGACTACATTGTTCAGCTCTCCCTGACTGAGCAGCTATGGCCTAATCAGGCTTTGTATCTGTTGTCTGACACATACAACACAAGCTCATCTGTGTTTTCTTCCTACTATCTACCATTGTCTCTTTGTCTGTCTCTGTTTCCGTCTCCAAAAGCTCCTTCCCATCTTCTTTTTTTTTGCAAGCAATCTTTCCTGTTTCCCAACATCATCCTAAGTCTTTGCCTCCAGCACAGGCATCACTTACTGTTCCTTTCTGTATGTGCATGCATTTGTCTGTGAGAGTGTGTGTGTCTTAGCCTCAGGCCATCCCATGGGAGGGTTCCCAGGCTTTAGAGGCCAAATGAGGTGTAAGTCTATTAAAGAGGCAGCGCCAGTGTGCAGAATCCCAGCATGGCATGTCATTGAAGTGGAGATAATTTGCACTTGATCAACAGTAGATGTGCTGCAGAGACCTTGACAGGTCAGCATTCACCTCTTTCTGTTTCTCCTAGCAGCCATAAGTTGAACCTTTTGGGTATATTTTGCAACTACAAAAGCTGTTACAGGGATATTACAAAGTAAAAACATTCTGACATGCTGATCAGTCTGAGCTCATTCTAAACAATGTCAAATTTTCCACTGAAATTCAGAGCATGACAGGTCTGCACAACATCTTCTGCAGTTAAATTCACAATGACGATTCTGTTGAAAACCCTGCTTCAGAAACAGGGAAAGACCGGCACATTTATAGGAAGCACATATAAAATATGTTAGTGTATGTGGCACTGCATTGTATGGTATGACAGGGAGATTAAGTATGGCTGTTTATTCATATGAAGATGACAAATAGCAAGTAGCAAGCTGGAAGAAAAGGAAAGGCTTGGAGGACACACAATTCATTTTCAAACTGCCTGTAGGTCATTGTACTTTATCTGAATTTAATACCATCAAGATTAACACAGATATTTGCAACTAGCTAATTTCATGTGTTCATACAGCATCTTGGAAAAGTTTTCATACCCCTTGAAGCTTTTCATGCATTGTCACTACAAACATTTATTTGTTCTGCTGTGATTTTACAGCATAATGAAACCCAAAATTGTGAAATTTGAGTTTTTTTGCAAATAAACAATCTGAAAAGTGGGCCATGCATATATGTATTAACCCCCCCCCCCCCAATCTGCTCTGCTCTGCTCAATCAAATGTTTTCTGTAAATAGCAATAGCAATCTCATTATGAGTTGTTCTGTGAAGGCTTTTAGAAAATATTAAGAAAACAAACAGCATCATGAAGACCAAGAAACACAGCGGACAGGGTCATGTTATAAAACAATATTCCAAGGTTGAAGATCTCATGGTGCATTTTTCAATCCTTCACAGTGTAGAAAAATTAGGCATGGCATAACTGCAAACTAACCAAGACATCAGAGCAAAGAGAGCATTCATCAGAGAAGTAGCCAAAAGGTTAATGGAAACTCTGGAGGAACTGTCGAGATCCACAGCACAGGTAGGAGAATCTGTTGGCGGACTAGTATTAGTTTTGTGCTCTATAAATCTAGCTTTTATGAAAAAATGGCAAGAAGAAAGGCATAAGAGTTTTCCTTTTAAAATTTGTAGGGGACACAGTAAACCTGTGGAAAACCGTGATCAGTCAGAAAGATTATGTGTAGTGGAAAACCACCATTGTACAGTAATCTGAGCACATAGTCCCCAACCAGAAAAAATGGTGCCATGAGAATACTTTTCTTCAATAGGGAGGCTGGACAGAGTTGATGGGAAGATGAATGGAGCTAAATACAGAGCAATGCTGGAAGAAAACTGGGCAGAAAACATCTTGAGTCTGTGGCAGAAGTTCAACTTCCAGCAGATCAACACTAAACATAAAATCAGAATTAGAATGGAGAGGTTTAGATAATTGCATATTCATCTGATAGAACAATCAAGTTAAAGTCCAGAGCTAAATCCAATTAAGCAGTTATAATTAATTAATTGTATAGTTAAGATTTTGCATAAGAAAAGAAAACATATCAAAATATCATTGAATTACAATATGCGTACCTATTGAAAATAACCTTTAAGTATGTTTTAGACATACTTTTATTAAGGCTACATTTCTCTATTAAAATGTTTTATATTGGTCTGATGTAATATTCTTATGAACCTCACTAATATTTTAACTCACTGAACATGACTTTGTGTTGGTCTATCACATAAAATCCCAATTCAATTTATAGTTTGTGGCTGTGATGTGACAAAATGTTAAGCAATTTTGAAGTATATAAATATTTTTCCAAAGCATATTGTTTTAACTCATATTATTTAAAATTAAATAACAACAGTGAAAATGGTCATGACCCCCCAAAAAGCAACAACAGAGCACCAACTATTTTAAAAGGTGCAAATAGTAATCAGTATCTGCTGTGAGGGGAGCTTAAACAGCCTGTGTAATTGGAGCAGAATGTGACATGAGATCGGTGTAACCAGAGTCTGTCAAGACTAATTACAGGTGATTCTGACTGTAGCTTGCACTGCTAAAAAATTTAATTTGCTATTGATTTAACACTTAAATGGTCTAAGTCCATTCCTATCATTATAACATGGAAGCAGAGCTGCCAATACAAAAAAAGACTACTGACTCCTTTCAGGGTGACCCCAAAAGCCTGTAAGGAAGTTTTTGTTTGCTCAGCACGAAATTCATTTTCAACCATCTCAGTCTATTCATTGATCTGGGATTGTACTTTCCTTAAAAGATAGTCAACTGACAGAGGTATAAATAAAAAATACTCTTTAGCAACAGACACATGCACAATTTAAGAATTTTAAAATAAAATAATGATTCCTAAATGAGAATACTCTGCCTCATAAAACTTTAATACTAAGTTTCATGTTCTCAAGCATCTACAGAAGTGTAGAAAACATGTCAGAAAAATGTGTGGGGAAATTATTGTCTCACTCCATAATCTTCCCTTTGTAGTAGTCTGAAAACATTTAGTCACAATTATTACACTTCAGTATCTACAGAACCATTTAATAGTCATATTAACCTTACCATATTAAATATCAAATTAGTGCAAATCGCCTCAAAAGTCATTCCATTTTTTGGGATGTTTTATGTATTATTTGTACAGTAACTGGGATTATATGTTTATGAATCGCTGACATATTGACAAGGAATTCAAGATCTATTTTGCATCAAAGCCAAAGGTAACACTGTTGCGTTGCACTTTGATTGATAACAGTTAGACACTAGCTTCGAAACAAACTATGCTATGTCAGTCAGAAATATTTGTTTTGATTTACATTTTTTATTTATATTTTAATAATCTTAGATAACATTTGTTAAAAATGCAGACAATTTTGGAATTAAAGGATTTTATAGAGATTTTGCTTAGGTGTGATGTTACATTCATCCAACAGCAAAACTTCAAAATATTTAAAGAAAGGTGTATTATTAATGTATCTAAACAACAACTTTAAAGTACAAAAAATAATTCAACGGTCACTTATGTACTGAAAGAACTTATGCATAATGAGAGTTTAAAATATAATCTTGCTATTGCCCTTTGTAATTCTAATGGGAATTAAAAACAACTTTATGAAATTAGACATATTTGCCTTGTGTCTTTAACTAAAAGGGAGCAGTGTGCAGTGTTTTTTTCAGGCTCAGTATTTCGAAATGGCCGCCTGTATGGTGCATTCTGTAACTGGGGTCAGTAGCCAAGCTCTGACCTCTCTAGGCCTATTTCTGTGACAGATATTTGTCACTCTGTTGAAGGCGCTTTGAGATAATAGATTATTGACCACCTCAGTAGTCCCATCCTTCAGCCCTGCTCAGATCCCCAACACCCCAAGAGAGAAGCAATGCAAGAAAAAAAAAGACTTAAACCTTTCCTGTTTTGGATCTGTCAGGATGTCCAAAGTTGTTTCTATTTACTAAATGACAGAATAATAAGACATAATTTCTCATTACATTCAGAAATACCCACTAAGATTACTAAGGCTTTAACTTGCTCATTCACCCCTTTTTTCAATTATTTTGCTCTGGTCTCGAGACCAATTCCAACAAAGCAACAGTTTCCAAGAGTTTCTTCTTCAGCTCCTCTTTCTTAGGTAAAAAATGCATACAGAAGCCCAATGTGTTCCGCCATAATGTGGAGTTGCAACGATTAGCTCCTACTAGCCTAATTGTTAATGGTTAGCTTCTACTAGCCGAGTTGCTAACGTTTAGCTACTACTAGCTGAGTTGCTAAAGTTTAGCTTCTGGATCATTCTGAGAATTCGATGCACTTTGGGATATCTGGTTACTAAAAAAATCTACCAACACAAAAAAAATTCTGAACATGGCATCTGATGAAGGACTGTTTGTACCTCTGAAAAACTATATTTATACACCTTAGGCATAAAAATCTCAGACATTGTTAAGAATTCTTTATTATTTTTCTCATTTTAAAACAGTTTTTCTGTTACAGGATTGAAGATTTTAGCTAAAAGTCCACATTAGCTAGTTTATGGAACAGCATATAGCATAAGAAAAACAAGAAATTAATCTATTTTATCAAGACAATCATTAGCCTTTTCAAAAACTACCATAAATATTATTTTTGCATGTAAAACTGATGATGGGTTGGGCTTGACTATGTAATTTTGATGAAAAAAACAATAAAACATAGATCAGAAAGTATGCTAACACTTACCTCCCTTTACTGTATGAGCAGGAAAAAACTTGAGGGATGTCACCTCCTGGGTGCTAAGAAAGTTTAACTGAACAATTATTTTTAAAAAGGGGAGATTGTCATGATTTTCAGATTACTCTAGATCAGGCACAACTCCAGACAGCAGGGAAACAGTTTTAAAAGGGTTTATAATTTTGTAGGACAAATGCAGGAGCTCAGGAACGGCCAGAAAGGAACTCGGGAAACGGGACAGACTGGAAATGAGCAGGTAAGTGGTTATTGGGCTGGAAGAAACGGGCTTGATTTGTGAGACATGAAAAACCGGGTGAATTCTGAGATGAGCAGGAAGTTTAACTGTAGAAGGGCTGATGACAGTTTCTATTGGGAATGGTCCGATAAATCTGGAGGACAGTTTTCTGGTGTACCCTTTAAATGGGAAATCCTTAGACGACAACCAGACCTGTTGTCCCGGGGAGTATAAGGGTCTGACGTCTGCGAAGACGTCTTCGATCAACAATTCTTTTATTTTGAAGTGAGGTTCATTCTAAGGCCTCTTTGGTGTGGTTCCAGACTCGGCAGAAAGTGCTGATCATGGACTGTACTGAGGGAATGGTGGGTTCTGGATGCATGGACGGAAGGAGTGTGGGCTGGTATCCTAATAAAATCTCAAAAGGTGAGCGACCTGTCGCAGAGGAGATGTGGGTATTATGGACATATTCAATCCAAACCAGGTTTTGGCTCCAGGAAGTTGGATTTATGTCACAAACACAGTGAAACGCGTTCTCGACCTCTTGGTTCAGGCGCTCATACTGGCCATTAGACTGAGGGTGAAATGCGGAAGTGAGACGAACCTTTGCCCCCATTGCTGAACAGAAATTCTTCCAGACATTAGAAATAAACTGGGGACCAATGGTCAGAGAGGATTTCGGTAGGCATTCCATGCATCCTGAAGACGTGACGGACAAGAATTCTGGGGGTTTCGTGAGCCGAGGGGAGTTTTGAAAGGGCCATTAAGTGGCAAGCTTTGGAGAATCTGTAACGGCGAAGCACACCTATAGTGCGGCTGATACCTGGATGGCAGGAGAATTTAGACATGTGGCTCCAATGAATAACTCTGGATCTGAGTTTGGGCGGGACAAATAATTGATTAGGGGGACCACCACCAGGGTCTGGCACAGACTGTTGAGTGTTCAAGATGGCTTGTTCCAGGACCCAGGTAAGGGCCCCAACAAAACAGGTGGCTGGAAGGATGGATCTAGGTTCTTCAAGGGAGTTGTCAGGGCTGAACTGTCTGGAAAGTGTGTCAAGTTTTTGATTCTTTGAACCGGGGCAGTATGAGATAGCTACGTTGAAGCGCAGGAAGAACAGGGACCACCGATACTGAAGTGGGTTAAGTCTTTTTGCAGATTGAAGGTAGGCGAGGTTCTTGCACTGTAAAATCCAATAGCTGCCCTGACCTACATAGATAAGTTACCATTACTAGGTTATCATCAATTTGTTTAAATGACTAGTATTTAGTAAGTACCACTCACTTGCATGGTGAAAAACACAAAATACTTAGTGTTTAGAGTGAATATTACTTTATTCACAGTTAAGACAACTCGCAACAATAGGTAGCCATAACACTTACTTTATTTAGAGTTAAGCTTACTCACAACAATTAGTAGACAAGACTGTCTGCACATACAAAGAAGAAGAAGAAGAAGATCATTCCTGCGCCAGTCAGACCACCACACAAGCCGAAGAACTGAGGCAGCCAGACCTGACTTTTATGTTGCCTTGTTTAGGAAGGAAAAGTAAGTTATCCAGCATTTTCTTTGCCTTTTAATACGTTTTAATTACTGCTACGACTTGTTAGCGTTACCGAGCTTATGTTAGCAGTTAGCGAGCTAACATAAACAGTTGCGTCGCGCCATTTGTGCGGCCGCCACAAATTCACTCATTTCGCCTCTTTACATTGACTTTGAATGTAATGTTAAAGAGCGAAAAATTCACCTTGGGTCCAGTGTGAACACATAGTGACTGTTCAGGCCATGGCCTGGAGGTTTATTGGAAGGATTAGAGAGAAAGAGTTTATGAGAGGGAGATGTATTTCTTTTTAAGGTATTTATTTTAATATTGTGCAGCCCTCTAACAATGGGGTTTGGACTCAGAACTGACTCCCTTACAAATAAAAAAACACATTAAAGACTGCTGGGGTCAACTTTTAATTACATCAAGGAAACACGATACATCCTATATTGTCATTCAGTTAAAAACCAAACAATAAAACTACTGCAATATTACTTTTGGGTCATATTGTGGAGCCGAATTAGCATACATGTGTTTTTATTTTATTTTTAAAATCAAGTTTTCGTCCGTAATGTTTTGTGAAAGGACAGTTCATAAACTTGAAACATCTTGATAATGTACTTTGGAAAGAATACAATACAAGAGTTAAAATCAGATCATTAGTTTTTACCGAACTTATAGCCCCAAGTTGAATTAGACTGAAATTGTATTTTATTATTAAAAACACGTGTGTTGAATGTTGCATGTGTGACACATGAACATATTAAGAAACGTGTCAGTAACCTAAAAACAATATCAGTTGAGCTTCTTTTTAACTACAATATCCTTTGTCATTTTCAGAAGACTTTTTCTGAACAGCTGCTTTGTCAAGTGGTGCCCAGTGCACTGGAGGTGAGATGCCAGTAGCTTATTCTTGAGGACATTTCAGTAAAAAAAAAATCCTCTTCTTGTGACCATAACCCATATGTCCAGAACCAGCGTCATTCTAATGTATGTGAAAAAGATGGCATTTTATATGTTTGAAGGCTAAATCAGTTTGTATGTTAGCTTTGAGGCACATTCACAAGTGCAAGAGCTGTCACGTGACCGGAGGGAGAACTGTAGTTTTGAATGCTGCATTGTCTTGAGCTTAATTTGTTCATCATTCACTTCTAGAATCAAGATGTGACTGCATTGCACACCATTGTACTCCGAGGCCTCCCTGTTCTACTTGGAGATGATCCCAGTGACTTCTACAAGACCTGCTTTGTAAGTTCTGATGCATCCTAAAGGAGCACACATGGTTATGGGGTGGAGAGGAGAAGAGAAAGAAGAGAAGGAAAAGGGCAGAGGAGACTAGAAGGAGATGGGGAGAGGTGTAGAGGGAGAGAGGAGAGGACAAGATAGAATGAGATGGGTGAAGAGTAGGAGGAGAGGATATGGAGATGTGGAGATAAGAGAAAAGGAGAGGGTGAGGAGAGAAGAGAGGAGAGGAGACGGCTACTTGACCCATCCCTGACTAAAATCTCTGTCATATTTTAAGTCTGGACTTAAATGCAGAGAGAGTGTCTGCCTCTCTGACTTATGGGGATAGCTTATTCCACAGTCCCTGTCAAATAAAGCAGAAATGCCTAAAATAAATCTTAAATGTTTTGTAATTGATATAGTCCAGTGGCTGGGTTCCAGCTGTTAGCATCGCAATTTAGCTTAACGCAAATCATGGCGGTGGATATTTTGTACACCTTTACCAAGTATGCCACTGACTGCTATACAGTTCAGTTCAGTAGTTTTATTGGTACCAGTCCAGGTAATTTATCTTGCAGTGATCCATCATACGCAAAAAACATACAAAAATTTGCATATCATAAATACTAAAATATAAAAACAAGAAAAAGTGCATATAGCCGTATCATCATCATAATGCACACATCACAAAAAATTGCATCGTCATCACTGTTGTCACGGTCATCACGTCAGCATCTGCGATACAATCTCTCTGTTTGTTTGTTGCACTGCCATTGCTGAGGTAAGGTGTGATGTTAAGCGCTCAAAGCCAGCTACTGTACGTACAGACACAAAAAAGATATTGATCATGTTGTCTCTATGAAAATTATAGAAAAAGGCTTAACTCCAAAATAGCCTGAGTATTCCTTGTACAAGGCTGGAAGGCAGTGTCAGCATTACAGATGAAATGGTGACAGTTTATAACATTTGTTTCCCTGTTGTAATGAATTTTTTTTCTTTGGATTCATCACAGGACTGTGACACTGATGAGACCTGGGCACAGGTATCTGTTGGGGTGCTGACTGTTGTCCATGAAGATGTGCAATTGATTCCAAATCAGCTCCACCTTCATCCGTTGTCTACTGCCATCATTGTTGAGGGAGGTATTGTAATGGATGATCTTCAGAACCTACCTGAGGCACTTTGCCTTGTGTTCGGACTGTCATATGCTTTACATTTAGACTACCAAAAAGCCATGAAAACACTTTCGGCTTCATTCAAAAAGGGGGCAAAGTCTTAAAAATCTGTTGCTTAGTTACATTACAAATGTATGAGTGGATTCAGTTTTTTTTTTTCCTTTTATGATTTGCTATATAAAGACCACTCAAATTGTCAGTCTTTGGGTTGAAGACTGACCATTTTTTGCACCCATTGAATGTATGTTTGTTTCTTTTAATACTTTTTATGAAGGAGAGGTGAGGAAAAGGGGGAGATGAGAGAAGGCAATAGGAACAAGGTTTTGGTTTTATTTATATATATATATATATATATATATATATATATATATATATATATATATATATATATATATATATATATATATATATATATATATATATATATATTTATATTTTTTATTTTTTTTTTCAGGAATACATTAGTGCACTTGTCAGCATGTTGGTTCGTTACCAAGGGTATAAGCTATGTTTGTGGATGTCATTAAAGGCAGTCTGTAAAGAGAGTTGATTGTAAATGGAAGAAAAATAAAAATAAAAGCTTGATATAATTGAGCTTTCAACTGTGTCATTACCTTGATTTATTATGTCTAATTGTTAAGTCTGATTATTTTAGGAAATTAAGACCTGTTTTTCATTCCTGTAAAGATATTTGAGCCACTTAGATTGCTGAAGTAATATGTACTTACTTTTTTCAGTGCAATCGGTTTGCATGGTTTTAGCAAGTAAGTCAGAGTGCTGTGCTAAGTTAGTCCAACTTAGATAAGTGTGTTATGTGGACTAAACATAGAGTAAATATCACATGCAACAATTAAGTAGAACAAAATAGTAATTATGAGTTGGCTTTACTAAGTCAAGAGTACATCTAAAGTAAGTTGTCAAGTCCACTCAACTTGATTGTTTTAAGTCGCTGAAACTAATTTATAAGTGTACCTTACGAAGGAAATGCTAGTTAGTACAACTTAAAATACCTAGTTCTCTTTACTTATTTTTTAAAGTGCAACCGGTTTGCATGCTTTTTTTAAGTAATGATAACTAATTGGATTTTACAGTGTGTGATCTGTCCATACTGTTACCGGGAGCTCCGTCCCCTCTAGCCAATGTCTCCAATGTTCGAGGGCTAACTTAATGGCTAGGAGCTCCCGGTCTCCGTTATCATATTTACTTTCAGCAGGGAGGAATCTTTTAGAAAGAAATGCACAAGGATGAAGCTTGTTGTCCTGGGATGATGGCTGGGACAGGATGGCACCCACGCCAGTATTGGAGGCATCAACTTCCAAGATGTATTGGGAGCTGGGGTTTGGATGAATAAGTATGGGTGCCTGGATGAATCTTTGTTTCAATTCTTGGAATGCCTGGTCAGCCTCAGGGGTCCAAAGGAAATGTCTCTTAGTAGAGGTGAGAGCAGTGAATGTGGCTGCGATTATACTGAAACCGCGAATGAAATGCCAGTAAAAACGTGCAAAACCAAGAAAAGGTTGCAACTACTTTCTGGTCTCAGGAACAGGCCATTCCTCCACTGCCTTTGTATTTAAAGGATCAGTTCTGACCTGTCCATCCTCGAAAACGTACCCCAGGAAGGTTATGGTTTTGACATGAAATTTACATTTTTCAGCTTTAACATAAAGCCAGTTCTCCAACAAACCTAACACTTGGCGCACATGAGACTTGTGTTCTTCGAGACTATCGGAATAAATCAGGATGTAATTGAGTTAGACAAACACGAACTTATGAAGAAAGTCTCTAAGGACATTGTTGACAAGATTTTGGAACACAGCGGGTGCATTAGTAAGTCCAAATGGCATGACTGAAAATTCAAAATGACCGATATGAGTCTTGAATGCTGTTTTCCACTCATCCCCAGCTCTGATCCTGACAAAGTGATAAGCCTTTCTTAGATCCAGTTTTGTGAAGATGGTAGCTTTGGAGACCGGTTCAACAGCTGATGCGTTGAGTGGTAAAGAGTATTTATTTTTGACTGTGATTTGGTTAAGTCCCCGGTAGTCAATACAAGGTCTTAAAGTTCCATCTTTCTTTCTAACAAAGAAGAACCCTATGCCTAATGGAGAGGAAGGTGGAGGAATAATGCCAGCCTTCACAGAGTCGTTAATAAAACTCTCCATGGCTTCTCTCTCTTTACCTGAAAAACTGAAAAATGTTCCAGATGGAAGAGGTGCACCGGGCAGCAGGTCAATAGCACAATCGTAAGGACGGTGTGAAGGGAGAGATAAAGCTATATCTTTACTGAAGGCAGTCTTTAGATCATGATAGTTGGGCGGAACACTGGTCAGGTCTGGGACTTGTTCAGGATGAACTGTAGCAGGAACACTAGAGAGTAAGGGTGACTGTAGGCAGTTCTTAAGACAGAAAGAACTCCAAGCATCTATACGATGATTAGCCCAGATAATGTGTGGATTATGAATGAAGAGCCAGGGATAATCTAGGACTAGGGAAGTCTCTTCTGTAGGAAAAACGAAGAACTGGATAGACTCATGATGATTACCTGAAATGACTAGAGTTATAGGACTGCTTTGGTGAGTTATGGTGAAAATGATGCTGCCGTCTAAGGCAGAAACATGAACGGGGGGCTCGAGGGGCAGAGTAAGGATTTCACAAAGAGAAACCACATCAGGATGGATTAAGTTTTGCTCTGAACTAGAATCAATTAATCCCTGGAGAGAAGGGGTTTTTAGCAGTAGTACAGATCGAGGTGGAAATTGCAAACCTTTGGCTATTGCTATTTCTGCCCATTAGGACCCCTAAATTCACTGACAGGGAATGTTTTTTGGCCGAACCAGGCAAGCTGCAATGTAAAGTTGTGGCGAGCCACAATAGAGACAACACCCTAATGCTAAATGTCTTTGCCTCTCTTCAGGCAAGAGATGTGTGCGACCTAACAACATAGGTTCGGGCAAACTAGACCTTGGCGGAAGAGGCTATTTCTCCACAGGTCTGGGATCAGGTCAGGAATGATTAAGAAACTGGGGAAAGCAGGCTCTGTCTCGTTCATGAGAACGATTATCTAGTCTTATGGACAATTTTTTTAGTTTGTACAAGGTCTCAGGCTCATCCCTAGAGCCCAGTCCGTCTTTGACTCTGTCATTTAATGTGTGATGGAAAGCGCTCCGGAGAGCTGGAGCTTTCCATCCTGACTTGCCTGCTAAAAATCTAAATTCTACAGCAAAGTCTGCCACGGATCTATTTCCATGTTTTATACTTCATAATATTCTAGCTGATTCTTCCTGACTGCTCACGCTCGAGGTTCGTTCAGTAGAACTCTCCTCCATGAATGCTTCTGCCCACCTCAAGGCTCTGTCCTGTAGTAATCCTATTACATAAGATATTTTACTAGCGTCAGTTTGAAAAGAATGGGGGGAACGGTTGAAAACCAATGAACATAGGAGTAGGAGAAGTAATTGGAGGGTAGGTGACGTCACTTCCCAGATGGCTAAAAATGCGGAAGAGGAAGCAGACTGAGTGGAAGAAGGCTGGGCTGGGGAAGTGTCCTTCATCTGGGTGCTTAGCTCGAAGACCTATTTGGCTAGGTGACTTAGAGTGGAGGGAATCCGGAGGAGCTTGGACTTGGTGAGTTGACTTGAGTCTTGAATTTTGTTAGTTCTGGACCAACCGTGAGGATCACCAGCAGAAGACTCGATGCAGGGATGGAGCTCGGGAACGACGAGAGATCTCGGAAGGATCTCGGGAGAGGAACTGCAGAAAGATAGAAGGTAAGTATTCACTTGGAACATCTAAAGAGATTTTGCTACAGAGAGCAACTAAATTGGCCTTGTACCACGCTTGACAGCGAAACCATCTGGTGTCAGCCTCCAGGAGCCACTCCTCTTTTGAACTGGAGAAAAAACAGGGGGACATAATTAAATGGTGCCATTTTATACATAATTTATTTTCCTGATATTTTTTTTTTAAAAAGCTAAAATAGAGACACAAATAATTATATTACCAGAAAAACAACTTCTGCTTACTGTCTATTTACATGTATATTTCATTCACTTAAAAAGTAACTTTGATAAATGGGGACATGTTTATTTAGCTGACCTCTACTCATTAGAAAGCCATAAAACTTTTAAATACATACTTTTAAAAAATATGTTTGTGTGTCATAATGCAAAGGAACATATATCCTTCTATGTCTCGTTTTAAATTATATTGTTTGATTTACTGTACTTTAAATGAAAACTTATAGCTTTTTCTAGCAGAGACTGCTCTGCTCTCACCTGGCCGCAAAACACCCTTCCCGTGGACGGTTGCAAATTCAGGTAGGAAAGGCCATGAATACTAATTATCACTGTGACATAGAAGAGACTGGCTTTTTCAGACTAGCTCGTTTTTGCCGTCTATTTCCTTTCTGTGGCTAATACAGGCAATGAGACCTTTAACCAATTTGGAACTCCCCAGAAGATCATAATGTCATGGCTTTGTAAGCATCTGATTGGTTATTTCACAAAATTTCACTTAATTCGAGGCCCACCTGTGGTAACAAGACACACCTCAAACAAATTGGTTCCTCGTGTGGCATCATAAAAAAATCATCAATAAAAGAGATTAGGAATAGAACAACTCAAAAAATTATATTCAAGTATAAACACCATGGGAATGTCCAGTCATCATAATGTTCTGGAAGGAGATGGATTCTGTATCTCAGGGATGAATGTTATTTGTCAACTCCAGATCAAAAGCAGACCGGGACAGCATCAAAAGCAGGAAGCGGACTGTTGTGCAGGGCAACCGGGGTAAAAACAATCTAAACAACCGCGCATGCGTATGAGTTCTCATTTATAAAAATAATTGTTAGTGTTTCGTTTCTAGGGTACATGTGCATATATATATATTGTGTATGTATGTATGTATGTATGTATGTATGTATGTATGTATGTATGTATGTATGTATGTATGTATGTATGTGTGTGTGTGTGTGTGTGTGTGTGTGTGTGTGTGTGTGTGTGTGTGTGTGTGTGTGTGTGTGTGTGTGTGTGTGTGTGTGTGTGTGTGTGTGTGTGTGTGTGGGTGGGTGCGTGTGCGTATGTATGTATGTATGTATGTATGTATGTATGTATGTATGTATGTATGTATGTATGTATGTATGTATGTATGTATGTATGTATGTATGTATGTATGTATGTATGTATGTATGTGTTGATATGCATATTTTAATGTTCTTTTTAGTTGGTGTCTCATAACTCTCATTAGAGTGGTCCCCAACACTTTTAACTTTGTTAAGGAGAGGCATGCTTTGTTTCTTGTTTTCTTCTGATGAATGTATATCTTTTGTATAATTTTTAAAGCGTGTTGTGGAGTGACACCGAAATAAACTTTATCTATCTATCTATCTATCTATCTATCTATCTATCTATCTATCTATCTATCTATCTATCTATCTATCTATCTATCTATCTATCTATCTATCTATCTATCTATCTATCTATCTATCTATCTATCTATCTATCTATCTATCTATCTATCTATCTATCTATCTATCTATCTATCTATCTATCTATCTATCTATGCTGGATAGTTGTGGGAGATTTACAAGATAATATTGCCCCTTTCAAACACGCCATGAAAAACGGTAATTTTCCGGACTTCGTCTGTTTTGCTTTTGTGTCTGAAAGCAATCTTCCAGACTTTGTCCGGATACCCTTTACTGGTAATTTTACGGATGAAGACCTAGTAACAAGAGCGGACTTTTCGTGGTATGGTGTTTGCATTCAGATTATCAGGTAATGTTCCGGATAAGCTGGAAGGGTGTGGGGCGGTGGGGAAAAGGGGAAGGGGCAGGGAACGCTGTGAGCACACACATTGATGATGTATAAATGTCACTATTTTCCTTTCAGCTTCTTCATCAATGTCTCTTAAGCGTTTCCATGTGTGCAAAATTGCCTTATGACTCATATCTTGTACATACCATGCTCGACATCTGTAAATGGAGAACATCAGTGCTGTGAAGTTGAACGCGCCCCTACCCTACTCATTGTACGCTCGAGTAAAAATCAGCATTCTCCATACTTCTCTACCTTGTTCTCTGTTCATCCTGAGCCCATTGCTGCAGCGTATTTATCTGGCATATTTGCCAAACACAACAGGGCAATCCTAAAACCCCTACAAAAGGCTGCCACTTCATGTTTATTTACGTTTCACTGTACAGGAAGTGTCCTCCGCCAAATGACTAAAGGCTCCCTGATGCTGCCTCCACTTTGTGGTAAAGTGATGCCATTGTTTTTTGAAACAAGCTAGGGAAGAATAAGCCAATACTCCAAAGCCAACATTAATAGAGAAATTACAGTTTGTAAAATGCACATAGGGACAAAGACATTGATATTTTGAGCCATATCCTGTGGTCTGATGAAACAAAAATTGAAGCTTGCAACCTTGAGAACACCAGCCCAGCTGTGAAGTCTATTCACAGTGTGGCAGTGTCATGTTGTGGGATTGTTTTGGTACACGAGAGACTGATGCATTTCACAAAATAGGTGGCATCATGAGGAAAGAACATTATGTGGACAAATCAAAGCAATACCTGAAGACTTCAGCCAGGAAGTTAAAGCCTAGGTACAAATGGGTCTTCCACATGAACAATGACCCTGAGCATACAAATTAGTTACAAAGCAGGTATAAGTCAATGTTTTAAGTGGTCATCACAAAGCCCGGTGTGTGGAAGAGCAAGGCAGCCTACAAATCTGACTCAGTTACACCAATTCTGTCAGGCGGAATGAGCCAGAATTCAAGCAAACTATTGTGGGAAGCTTGTAGAAGGATACCCTGAATGTTTGAGCCAGGTCATGCCATTTATTATAGATATTCTCATGGCCTCAGATAATGGACTTGTGTCTGTTCTGGTTTTGTTAGATCTCAGTGCTGCTTTTGATATTCTCTTAGAAATGCTTGAACATGTTACAGGGATCAGCACTAGGCTGGTTTAAATCATATTTGTCTGATAGATTCCAGTTTGTTCATCTAAATGATAAATCTTCTTCACTCTCAGGGGTTACTTGTGGAGTTCCACAGGGTTCTGTGCTTGGACCAATTATTTTCACCATATATATGCTCCCAATTGGTAGAATCATTAGGCAGCATGGGATAAATTTCCACAGCTATGGCCATGATACACAACTATATTTATCCATAAATCCTGATGAACCCAGTCAGTTATGTAGATTACAGGCATGTCTGGAAGACATAAAAACATGGATGACCCTAAACATTTTGCTTTTAAATTCTGACAAGACAGAAGTTGCTGTCTTTGGACCAGAAGTTCTAAAACAGAAACTGTTTATTCAATCACTTCATCTGGATGGCATTAAATTGGCCCCTAGTAATAACGTAAAGAATCTCGGCATTATTTTTGACCAAGACTTGACATTTAAATCCCATATTAAACAGGTTTCTAGGATTTCTTTCTTTCACCTCCGGAATATTGCTAAAATTAGAAACATCCTGTCCAGGAGTGATGCTGAGAAACTAGTCCATGCATTTGTTACCTCAAGGCTTGACTACAGTAATTCTTTACTATCAGGAAGTCCACAAAATGCCATTAAAAGCCTTCAGTTGATCTAAAATGCGGCAGCAAGAGTTCTGATGAATATTAAAAAGAGAGATCACATTTCTCCTGTTTTAGCTTCCCTTCATTGGCTCCCTGTTAAATCCAGAACAGAATTTAAGATCTTTCTTCTTACATACAAAGCCCTTAATAATCAAGCTGCATCATACATCAGGGATCTAATTGTTCCATATGTTCCCAACAGAGCACTTCGCTCTCAGACTGCAGGCTTACTTGTAGTTCCTAGGATTTCAAAAAGTAGAATGGGAGGCAGATCTTTTAGTTATCAGGCTCCTCTCCTGTGGAACCAGCTCCCAGCTTTAGTCCATGAGGCAGATACTCTGTTTACTTTTAAGGCCAGGCTTAAAACTTTCCTTTTTGATAAACCTTATAGTTAGAGTGGCTTAGGTCATCCTGAGCTATCTCTGTAGCAGTGTTGTTTTTGACAACCATCTTAGATTTAGTCTTAGTCTTTTGGACTAAAACGCTTATTAGTTTTAGTAAAACTTTTGTTCACGTCTATATGTGATAGTTTTAGTCCAATTTTAGTCGACGAAAAGTCCAAAAGGTTTTAGTCTAGTTTTAGTCGACAAAGTCAAAAAGGTTTTAGTCAAAAAAAGGGGGAAAAAGTAGTCTTAACAAATTAATGTAGGTCAATAAGTATTTTGCTGTTGGGCAGTTTCACTCATATGTTGCGAAAATAGCAGCAGATCTATAGTTCAACACATTGTGAGCTTGCGGATCGACTATTTTCACCAATAATTACAATAATGAAGGAAGGGTTTTAGACATAAAAGGTTTCCACCCAACTGCAAATACTTTCTGATTGTGCAAGGATTGTGCATTACACAGAGATAAATTGGTAACAGTGGAATCAATATTCATTACTCCAAAAAAGCCAAAAACAAATATATTCTACTTCCGCAGCAACTTGGCTTTAATTATCAGAATTTGCTTAAGTACAATGAACATACACATGCCCAAAATATGAGTGATGGATGCGGAACACATATGCTCAACTTGGCCTTGTCTGCCAGTGCAATTAAAATGCATATTATTAGTAAGAACAGACATCATACAACCCCACTCTGTCTTTAACTTGTGCAAACATAATAAAATAATGAAAGATTATTGAGGTACAGTGGGAGTTGTACATACTTGAATGTATGGAACAAACATGTTCTTAAGTTTTTGGAACAAAATAAATAAGACCACCCTGTAAATACTGTAAACACTGTAGTAAATTCAATAAATAACAACAATGAATTGATGTTAGCGTAACAAAAGCTAACTTTAGCCTGAAGTTACAGCCCATTTGCACCAGGAGTATGTGGAAAATTTTATATTTTTAAAGCTTACTATAAAATTACTCACGAGCCGATTGTCGACTGACATTGTAACGTTATGTGTAGGCTATATGTAAGGGATAATGCCCGACGAGGTGCCCATTATCAGAAATTAATGGACGATGCGGAGGCATGAACCGTCTTATGTCATAAGTGATCATACCATGGTCACTTACGAAAGAAAGAAGCATTTAATCAATTAATAATACTTTCATGTGTTTTAGAGTTAAAACTGTGAGGGTTTTTATTTTTATAAGTCGATCGCACTATTTAATAACTTCCGTTTACAGGCGTTACCAAGCAACGTGGCCACAGCGACCCGACCGCAGCAGTTGATCAGTGATGGGAAGTGAGATTGTGGCTTTACCTTACGTTACGTGATACAAAGTTTTAATATGTTAATTTTGTCAAACTCACCAAATAAGTAAAAAAAAAAATGATAAAATCACTCATGTTTTGTCTGTCTTGAAATAACATTGAGTCTCCGTTGCCATGGTTACCATCTAGCGTTTGAGCTAGCAAAATAATTTAGAGCTGTCATCAGGCAATCTGACGGGATGCCTTTCCTAGGTGTACATTATCACTTTTTAACCTACACCCTCCAGCTAATCAGAATGGAGTATTCACCCAAACCATGGTATAAGATATGTTAACAGCACTTGTAACTTACCTCTGAAAAAATATCCTTGTGGCGAGCCTTCAGGTGCCGCTTAAGGTTGGTCGTATTTTTTCTGCCTACTTCGTGGCCACATTTGTCACCGTCTTCCTTCACAATACACTCTGTTTTATTTTCTGCTGGGTTATATTTGAAATACACCCATAGGTCCTCTCGCCGTTTGCGACCACTCTGTGTGCAAACTGCCGCCATCATGGTTCATTGTCTGTCACGAGTGACAACAATGTGACGTGTTTAGCACGTTGTGCACTGCACTCCAGGTGGTGGGCGTAACCAAACAAGGATAAAATGCAGCGGCAGATATTTTTAGGTTTTAATTGGTACGCACAATAAGCAGAAATGTCATGCATTTTAAACGTCTGACAGACCACCCACTAACATTTTCGTCCACTCTCGTATCGTCAACGAAAACTCAAACAAGTCTCGTCATGTTTTAGTCATCAAAGAGCCATGTTTATCTCGTCACCGTCTCGTTATCGTCATGAAAAAAAGTGGCATCAACGAAATGATTTCGTCATCGTCATCATTGACGAAAACAACACTGCTCTGTAGTTATGCTGCTATAGGCTTAGACTGCTGGAGGACAGACTTACCAATTTTCTTCACTCTGCTACTTCCTTTTCTACTACTACTCTCCAGTTGTATTACAGTACATTCTATTATTTCGACTGTTAACTTTGTTTTCTCTCAGTGTTTTTCTCTCCATAGAAGATATACCTGGTCTGGTATCCTGCTTGGCTGCAATGCCCTGTTAGACGGGGGGCATCGACTGGGATGATCCTCCCAGTAACTGAACATCCACTGTGTCCTGTTATCAACTTTTTACTTTCTGTAACATAGAAAATACTCTTATATCAGATCTTCTGTTCCTTCTATGTGGCAGATGGCCGCTCCTTCTGAGCCTGGTTCTATTGGAGGTTTCTTCCTGTTAAAGGGGAGTTTTTCCTCTCCACCCTCGCTACATGCTTGCTCAGTATGAGGGATTGCTGAAGGATTGCTGTGGTTGGAAAGTCTGCCCAACCTCACGCCAATGACTGACACAATCTGCTGGGATTCCTTAAATAGGAAACTTTTTAACTGATTGGAATGTTTGTATAAATGTATTGAAATGACTTCTTGTTAAGTGCCTTGAGATGACATCTGTTGTGAATTGGCGCTATATAAATAAACTGAATTGAATTGAATTGAATTTAAAAGATGAAATACAGGTATGTGAACTTCTAAATTTGAAAAACACTTTCACTTCTCTTTCAAGCACTTTGTTGTTCTCACTCTCATTCTGGCATTTAGCAAAGAATGTTAGGAGTCTGTTGCTATGTGCTGGTGGATGGATGGTGTGTTTTTTCCATTACCTCTCTCCTTAGGGTGTGATTGGCAGGTGCTGCAACAGGTGCTGCTCATCATCCTCATCACAGTTCCAGTTTAAAAGGGGAGCGGCTCCTGTAGGCTGACGCCAGATGGTTCCACTGCCTAATGTGTTCCTCTCCCGAGATCCTCCCGAGATCCTTCCTAGTTCAAGATTCAAGTCAGCTCACCAAGACCGAGCTCCTCCGGATCCCCTCCTGGTCAGCCTCCTTCGTTCCTCCTGCAACACGTAACACACAACACTAACCTCACCGCTCATTGCAGCCACCTGTCTGTCCACCCTCCTAAAAAACTTCGGAACACCTGCAAAGAACGGATTCACGACTGGAGTCATATTCACAACCTACAAGACCGGAATCCACCACCTTCACCATTCATCCCCAGCCAACCTCAGTGGACAGTCTTCTACACCCTTCCCCAAGTTCTCTTCTCCTGACCACCAAGTAAGAACATCTCCTCTCATATTCTCAGTCACCAGATCCAAACTATTCAATAACCACTTACCTGCTCCTTTTCAGTTTTTTCCCGTTCTCCGAGTTCCTGTCTGGCCGTTCCAAGCTCCAGTCTTATTTTACTTTATAATGAATCCTTTCTAAAAACTGTTACCCTGCTGTCTGGAGTTGAGCCTGATTAAGAGTCATCCAAAAAGAAACATGACAAAGAAATTAGAAAACAATTAATTTATTACATGAATATATATTTAAGGAACGGTGAAGTAAAATTATTTCTTAAAATTACAATACATTTTTGCATTGCAGAACACAATACACGTATTTTTAAAAACCTTAAAACTGTTGTTATGAAAGGAGGAGAGTTTGGTTTGTCTCTGCTGATTTGGAGGCTTTTACTCCTTATTGCATGTTTTGTGTTTTGGCCCATTTTGGGCTTCTTAATTGTATGATAATTTATCTTGGAGCACTAATTTACCCCCTGCCAGTCACTTTAAATGTTGGACCACTTTGTGAACCCGCACTCAAAATTAGAAATGAGCTAATGTCTCAAAGAAGTGGATTTTCCAGCCAAGGAGCATATTTCCCTGAATATTTTTCAGGTGAAAAAAATTAAAGCTTTCTGTATATCACTGTTTTTTGTTTTGCTTTTATAGAATCAATATAAATCATTTTCATAGTATAAAAGAGATTTGTGCTATGTGTGATAACAGTAGCACTTTGAAAGCAAAACCAAGATAAAACATTGTTCTACTAATAAAGTAGTTATTTTTGCAATAAGTCGCTGCTGAGCATCTCATGAAATAACTACCTGCTGTTATGATTCCTGGGTCCTGTCTGTTGTTTGATTGGGGGACATTTAGGCTTATTTTGCTATTTCTTATTTAACCACAGGAGGCCTATTAATTTCAGCAGGGCCCTGTCCCTCTCAAAGGGCAATCACTACCCACAGCACGCACATCCCAATGTTTAGTTCCATTTACATCTGTGGTCAATGAATAATGACAGCCCCAACACAGTAAAACACAAACTCCACACGTTGCACGCTAAAAGATATACACAGACTGAGCACAGATTTCCCAAAGGATGGGTTAACAAAAAAAGGGAAATGGAATTTCTGGGATTTCTGTGCTTTAGCTGTAGAAAATTATAATTAAAAGCTGCATAATGCCAAGTGAAGCTTCAACTTCCCTTTGTGAATCTCCACCCTGTTAGGAATCCTGCCGGTGTGGCTGGTGTTTTGGCAACCTCCCAACCGTTTTTGACCCATTAAATTAGCCACATAGGCAGATTGTTTTTTTCATCCGGTGCACAAGCTCCTGCTACCCCTGTCTCTGTTAACACATATCATAGAGTATTAACCCTTTTCTGTTACATGGCAAATGCTCCAGATGGCACAGCACAATAACAGCTGTCAATTTCAAGGCAGTGCCTTCTTGGTAGAGTTTTTCCCTTTTGGTCTTTGGAATCTCTAAAGAGCTTTTTTTTATAAGACATAATAAGAGAACTGATGTGCTGTTTCAGATTGTAATGAATCAAATGTTAGAGAGGAGCAGGGAGCATGTTTTCTCTAAGGGAAACCAGAGAGGTGTTGCAGAGCTAGTGCAACAGTCAGCTGTGAAGTGTATATCTGGAAGATGGTTTACACATTCAAAAATAAGGTGAGGGTTTCCCTTCTTGAGCCAAAGTGATTGTAGCAGTCATGAGATGGAGTCCCCGATGGCATCTCAGCTGCCACTCCGGTTAAATTAAAACTGAGACCACCAAGCGTATTCCCCTTTGTGGGTCTATAACGGAGGGAAGTTGTATTTGGCCATTTGATGGCTGGGGAATTCTACTGCTTGCAGAGTCCCATTTGCCTTATTTACATGATAAAAGCTGGAGAAGAGGAAAGTCTCTACCCCTGGGCTGTTTCTTCTTTTTTCATTTATTCATTTCTTTACCAACCTCACCTAGATCAGAGGAAAGTGATAAAATCCCTGATATTTGGATTTATCTTAACATGCTCCAAGGGAATTGCCTCTGTGTGGGGCATGTGTGTCCACCCGCATAAAAATTGTGGTGAAGGAAGATGAGCATTCTACGTACAATTCTGAGCAAAAGTCTTGAATCAATGTCTGCTTATTTTTGGATACTTTTAGTATCTAAAATAGACACATCATTCCTATTAGTTTTTATATTATATGATATGATAAGATGGACTTAATATTTATTTAGTCATTCGGAAGGTCTTTCAAAGATTCCTTTGGACGTTGTCTGCTTTTTCAGACACACTAAAGTCAAGGATCGTTTTTTCCACAAATGTTTTTTTTTTTTGTTCTTTAATCCTCCAAACTCTGTCTTACAACTCACAAAAGTGACAAACCAAACCTGCCATTCCCATTTTTCTGGAACAATCACCCAAAAAATAGATGCTCGTTCTATATCACAAGTCATGGACTCTAACAAGTGGTGTAACGAATTAAATTGACAGTTTATCTCATCTGAATGAAGTCTCTCTAAAAGGGTTTTTTTTCATTGATAATTATGAGCTCCAAATGAGAAGACATGTCCATAAAGCTTCACAGCCTGTTGCATATATATTTAAATAAAAGGATGGAATGATGTGCTTGGGTGTTTAGGGTGAATTATCTTTGTGAGATTGTCTGGGAAGTGCTTCTACTTTTTGAGTTTTGGAACCAGGCCGGTAAATTATGGAGAAGTTGAATCTGGAGAAGCACAGTGACTATCGATAATGGTGTGGGATAAGATGTTTGGCTGACTATAGGTATGAGAGGTTTTTGTGATCAATCCAAATGATGACAGGGAGCTCCGTACCCTCCAACCAATGCCTTCATTCCTCAAGGGCTAATTTGATGGGTAGGAGCTCATTGTCACCGATATTATAGTTCTGTTCAGCAGGGGTGAATGTTTTGGAAAAGAAGGCACATGAATGTAGTTTGTGGTTATCACCAGAACGTTGACAAAGGACAGCACCCATACCAGTATCCAAGGCATCGACTTCCACTGTAAATTGAGCTGATGGGTCAGTTTGAATGCGGATGGGTGCTTCGACAAACCTCTTCTTGAGAATCTTGAATGCTTGGTTAGCCTCCAGGGTCCACAGGAAATGTCTTTTTACTTAAGTGAAGGCAGTGAGAGGAGCTGCAATGCTGCTAAAGTCTCAAATGAATCGCAGTAAAAGTTGGCAAATCCCAGGGAGCG
Organism: Valencia hispanica; assembly: GCA_963556495.2. Lineage (NCBI taxonomy): Eukaryota > Metazoa > Chordata > Actinopteri > Cyprinodontiformes > Valenciidae > Valencia > Valencia hispanica. The sequence goes on from OY747711.1 coordinate 28,126,732, forward strand.
CTGGAGCTTCAGTCCAAAACTGGGCAGTCCTCTACAGCTTTAGTCTTGGAAGGTTCTGCCTTCACTTGTCCACTCTCAAAAGTTAAACCCAGAAAAGTTATTGATTGAACATGAAACTCACATTTTTTCAGCTTTTATATATAATCTGTTCTCCAACAGCCGTTGAAGAATCTGTTGATCCCATGATTTTTATGTTTTTCAAGGCTATGGGAGTAAAGAGGATGTCATTCAGGTAGACAAAGCCAAACTTGTGGAGAAAAAGGACGTTGCTGACCAGATTCTGAAAGACAGCAGAGGCATTAGTGAGACCAAAAAGCATGACCAGGTATACAAAATGTCCAATGTGTGTTTTGAATGCTGTTTTCCACTCGCCCCTCTTCCAGGTGCAAATGAGGGGGTATGTATTCCTGAGGTCAAGTTTGAAAAATAATGTTGCCTTTTGGAGTGGTTCAAAAGTGGATGAGATTAGAGGAACATAATTTTTTTTTTATTGTGTTTTTGATTGAGTCTTCTGTAATCGCTGCATGGGCGGAGTGTTTTGTCTTTTTTAGCCACAAAGAAGTACCTGACTCCAAGAAGTAAAGAGGACGGGCATATGATTCCTGCCTTCAAAGAATCATTAATGTATATTTCCATGACAGCCTGTTCCTTCCCAAAAGTGTTAAACAAACAGCTACATGGAAAGGGGGCTCTAGGAAGAAGATCAATACAGAAATCGTAGGGGCGATGTGGTGATAGAGAAAGAACTAAATCCTTACTGAAAAGTTGGTCATGATATTCTTTGGGGACATTAGAGGTTTTGGGTTGAGGGTTGATCTGGGGTTTGGTCTGGCTGGCAGGAACGGCTGACTGAAGTTAATGCTGAAGGCAAAATGGGCTCCATAGCTTGAGGAGATTTCTGGACCAGTTGATATGAGACTTATGGATGGACAACCAGGAAAATCAAAGACGATGGGACAGTTCTTGGTGGGGAAAACAAAAAGTTGCAGGGTTTCATGATCAAACAATTAACGAAACGGGTTGAGTCTGGTGAGTTATGGTTGTCATGGAACTGCCATCCAGAGTTGTGACACGAATGGGAAGATCAAGAATCTGAATGGGAATCTTGCACTGCTAAATAATTTCAGGGAGGATGAGCTTTGGTTCAGAACTAGGATCAACTAAGGAAATGAATGAAGAAAGCTAGTAATTTATACAAATGGAAGATGGTACAGTGAACCGGAAGTTATTTTTGATATTTGGTGCGCCCATCACTACCCCCAGGTTTACTGATGGGTGAGATCTTTTCAGCAAATTAGGCAGCATGAGATAAAATGAGAAGATGAAACACAATAAAGACAACAGGCAGAGGTCATGCGTTTTTGCATGTCCTCCAGTGAAAGTCTGGTTCTACCTAACTGCATAGGTTCTGATGGAGCTGGAGGAGGGACAAGAGGAGATCTTGCACTAGGGGGCACTTTAGATCTGGTCAGGCCTAAAGGTGAGAATGGCCTACTCTTATTTTGTTCCCAAGACCTGTTATCTAACCAATGGCTAAGTCAATGAGCAAATTCAGATTCCTATGGTCATCACGACTTGCCGGGTCATCTTTGATCTTGACATAAAAAGCATGGTAAAAGGCTCCTTTAACAGCCAGTGAGTTCCATCCAGACTCAGCTGCAAGAGTCCGTAACCCAATAACGAATTAAGCCACTGACCTGTTGCCTTGCTTCAAGAGTTTTTCAGCCAAATCTTCTAGGAGAGAAGGTTAGTTTTAAAAGACCGATAAATTAATTGTAAGAACAATCAGTTAGTGTATAATAGTTGATGAGAGCTTCGGCCCATTTAAGAGCTTTGTCACAAAGTAAACCAACGATGTAAATTTTGCTGGTGTCAGTGAGGAACATTTGAAAATGCATTGAAGGGTGCGTTGAAAGAGGAATCCCCTCCACTTACACATAAGTATCCAAAGGGGGCTAACTCCCAGAGGACTGGTGGAGCAGGAGCAGACGAGGAAGCTGAAGGAGCAGATCAAGATGGGTTAGCTACTTTCTGAAACGTTGTATTGAAATCCAGAAAATGTTGGATGAGCTGACCCATGTTGTTGGCTATAGCTGTTTGTTGATGGGCTATGTCTTGTAAAATGGATTCATGCTGTCCTAAAAGAATGCCTTTTTGGGAAAGAGCTGTCTGTAGTTGCACT